>JAJJMA010163902.1:539-18780 GCA_023529015.1 Papaver nudicaule | reverse complement strand
AGGCAAGTATTAATACTCTCAAAAATACATTTTAGTTAGGTGATGTTTGTTACCTGAGCAACCGTCCCTTCTTCTGTACGATCTCGCTTCGAACCTCTCGGGGCATTTTCAACGACACTCATATGAAAGCAAAACAGAAGAGGTTCAAGGACAAAGAAAACAGATAGCAAAAAGCAAAAACACATAAAAGACAACAAAAGTCACCTGGTTAGCACCCTTCCTTTTCAGCACCAGCTTGCGAGACAACTCCCTTTCTTCCTTGGAAAAATCCATATAAAAGAGATCATGAGTTGGAAACTTATGACCATCTTCGAATTTGTCTCGACGCCAGAGTCGCCCCAAATCCTTCCATCCAAAAATAATGGGCCCCACAAACAACACAGGCTCTGTATACCGGTCTTCGTCGAAAGAATAATCAGGAAAACCAGGTAGCACATCTTCCACGTCTCAAATCGAACTCCCCAAAGAGCAACTTCGACATCCTGGTCAGGCATGCTCGATAATGTTTGAGGAAATTAGAAGCAGTAAAATAGTCCTTTGGACTCGCGCCTTCGATAGATTCTTCTTTTGAGCTACGAACCACTCATTAATCAACTGAATCGAGCTGCTGGTCAGTTGCACGATTCCACGACTTTCCGGCATTGAAGAAATGATGTCGAGGAATAATGGATTCGAAGCTTTATAAAAGGGTGGAACAAGTCAAGGGAGTAATTCATGGGTAGTCATCAGCAACCGATTCTCGCTGCACTCATACCTCTCGACAAGTGCAGGGGTTAACTGACTGTCAGAAGACCCAACAAAAGAGAGACCAAAACCTGAGATGCTAAAACCAAGCATCTTAACCTGGGAAATCAGGGCATCTACAGAAGAAATAGAAGTCATCTGAAGAAGCAGTTGTTATAAGGTGAAACGTCCGAACCTCACCGGAGATAAAAATGCAGCGGCAGAAACTCTAAAGAGATATGGAAAGTATAGACAATGAAAATGAAAAAAAAAAAACAGACCTTAATGAACCGGAAGATGAAATAAATAAAGGGGTACTCAAGGATCTTAGGGAGGAATCATGCATTAAGATTAAAGATTGGAGTTTTTTGTAGAATAGAGCCGGAAGGAAGGAAGGAAGAAGAAGAAGAATTTGAAAAGTTAAGAAAGAGAAATTTCAGTGGGAGAAAGAAAAGCTTAAATAAGGAAAAGAAACCGGTGCTTCAAGTAAGAAGGTCAAAAGTGGCGGTAATTTTGGGTACGTGCAGAACATGCGTCATGGAAGTGTCACTTCAGGCAGGAAATGGGGCGCGTGTCAAAGAAATAACCTGCGAAGAGAATTTTTCTTCCTCAGTATCTTCGATCCCTAGGAAAGGAAAGAGGCAAACTGTGGGGGCATAAAACCATCGAACCACGTGCCGACATCTCGAAGAAGAAGCAGGATAAGCAAAGTGTGAGTGCGAAGTAGGGGATAAATTAAGGACACATCACTCGAAGTATCCCTCGAAGTGCAGGAGCCATCGAGGAAGCAAAGACTCGTGTGGAATCGAAGAAACGGCTACACCAGACCGAGAGGATCGAAAAGTGGAATCATCAACCTTTATCTCGATGCAACTTCGATATAAACCGACTTACTCGACAACTTCTGACACCCATGATTGTGCAGTTTGTCTTATTAGATGTGTTCTACTCTGTATCTCGCACTATATAAGGCGATCTCGGGTTCACTTGTAAGGGTTGGAATCTTTGGGTAAGTCTTGAGGGAGAGAGACTAGGTTAGTATTCTCCATGTAATCTCCTCTGGTCATTAAGCACAGTTCCATTATAGAATTAGCCACGGAGAAATCTTTTCATTCAATACATGTTTATTAGTCTTTACCTTCCATTACTAGTATCATTATTATCATCGAGTTATACATAATAAAAATGTTCGATTGGTAATATGTCACTGGATTATACAACTTTCACTATTTACTTAGTACTTGGTCTATTGGCTATTAGGTATAAGATCTCTATGCAGATTTTATACATACACAAAAAATCCCTATATGAATTTTCCATTTTAGTGACTATTTCATCAAGGACTAAGAAAAATTTCATATGGTATATTGGGCTAGTTTTTAAGACATGTTGAACAAGCACATATCTACCTAATTGTGTGATCTTTTTACCTTTCCACCTAGCTACCTTTTTATCATAATGTTCATCTAAGTGTTTAAAAGCATTTATTATGGATCAGCCTATGAAGAAAGGTATGCCTAGATAATTTTCATTGAGTTCTATCTTTTTGACCTTAATGAATCTAATGAGAGACACACAAATATCAGGATCAACATGACATCCAGATATTTGTCAAAATCAATAACATGACCAGAACTTTGACTAAATTCTTTGATCAAAGATAAAAGATTAATGACTTTATTATGGGTTGCCTTAGTGAAAAGAAAATAATCATCTGCAAAAAGGAGATGAGAGACACTAGCAGCCTTATTAGTAAACTTTGAGACTAGTAATCATCCCACAACTTTTAGAATGCAATAGAAATCTAGAAAAAAGACTCCATGCAGAGAATGAAGAGGTAAGGTGATAAAGGATCACCTTGATTTAAACCTTTATTGGGTTTAAGGACCTACAGGGTGATCCATTAAGCATAACAGATATGTTAGTAGTGCTAATGCACTAGTAAATGAGATCACACCAGTTGTTGCTGAAACCAAACCTTTTTAGCACATCCATTAAAAAGGGCCATTCTACCCTATCAAATGCTTTAATTAGACATGTCTAATTTAAAACCCATAACACCACATTTTTCCAGAGTTTTTTTTTCATAGTATGAACTAATTCATGAGCAATCACCACATTATTTGGATATTCCTGTTAGAAACATATGCAGCCTGGAAAGATGAAATCATCTTGCTCAAGAGAGGTTTCATCATATTGACTACAATTTTAGAAATTATCTTATAACTGGTGTTACATAAGGAAATTGGTCTAAAATCCACAGGGCTAGAACGATTTTTATACTTAAGTATGAGTGTGAGGAAAGTATGATTCATTTCTCTAAGGATATGTTTGGACTCAAAGAAAGATTTGACAGTAAGCCACATATCATTAATCAATAATTCCATGATTTGTTTGTAGAAACCAGGTGGAAATCCATCTGGTCCTGGTGCAGACCATGGTTTCATTTGGTACCTTATGTATGGTACTAAAAACTTCGGTAAAAAATAACATCGAAGAAATATAACATATGTTGGTTTTATGGCGAGACTTCAGCTTAGAACCATGTCATTCTTTTCACTTATGCGAATGAAAATGTTTAGCCCCATAAAACTAGTAGGATTCTAGTAATCCATGCATGACCCTTAGGTCAAGACACTTTTGTGTAAGAGAAAAACTAAGCAATAGTTACCATGTTTGATACAAACATTTTTTCCCCACATGCACGATGATAGTACAAAAGCACGCACGTTGCCGATGTGAACATAGCGATCAATTTGATAATCTGTTTTTCTGGGAATATAATTTTATTTCTTAAAGGAAAAAAAAATCAAAACCAATTTAGTTTTTTACCACTTTCTTGACTGGGATGGATTATAACCCTATGTTAGAAAAATTTCTTACATTTTTTCACAACACCATGTTTTTTCCATTTATGCCAGAATTATTGTGACCTATTATGACCATAATATTTGTCTTAATTTGCATTGGTGTGCATTCATTTATTGTTTTTTGATCAAGAAACCTTTTTATTAATAGATCTTCGAAGTTACAACGAGTCCAAGATCGAAAATAAGATAATACAAAGCAACAAGAACACACCATAAGTACGTTCCCGAGAAATTTGACAAGAAAAAGAGAAGGATTACCGAAGTAAGACATGTACAAGTATGAATAAGAGTCGATTAAATCGGAGAAAAAAATGTTTTTCTCAGAATTATATTCCAACCATTTTGTTTGTTTTTCTTAGGAATGATTTGTTCAAATTTCTTGGAATTAGTGATGCAGACGTACAGGCAATAGCCTATTTGGAGGCTAAAGACCCGACTAGGGTTAGGGTTTGATGGAGTTTATTTTATTATTTTTCTATTAGGATTTATATTTTATTCGGGGGTATTTTTAGTAATTATTTAATTTTCGGATTTATTAATTAGGGTATTTTTAGAGGAGACTAGAAGTCTTTTTTAAGAGTTTAATTGAAGTGGGAATGTGCCTAAAGGGGATAGATATCTTGGGAAACAAGATTTTATATTTTTAGAGTTTATCCTACCTTTTTCTTAGCTAGCAAGCTAGGGTTTTATATTTCTTAGAGTTTATCCTATCTTTTCTTAGCTTGTAAGCTAGGGTTTTATCTCAAGCCTATTTAAAGGCCGTCAAGTCATTGTAAAATAGAGTTTTTGCTTAATAAAATTCATTATTATTAAACTTTGCATAAGTTTATATCGATTTTTGTTTATAGTCGGATTACCGAAGTCTAAACATTAATCATGTTCATAGTCGGTAATCCTAGGATTATTTGAAGTCTGAACAAAACCTCTCTTTTCACCCTCTTTTACTTATATCCGCTGCTTTAGTTGGTTACCAGAGCTAGATTCGAACCTAGGGTTTGAGTGATTGAAGATGCCACCAAGAGTAGCAGTAGCAGTCGGTCGAGGTCGAGCTGAACCAGTAATCGATTATCAGATGATAAGAGAGCAATATAGTGGAAGACATGCGTATGACGTTTCAAGAATTGATGCCAGCAATAAGAAATCGTCAAAACAATCGACCTGGAGAAGAAGCAGATGAAGAGATGGTCAACCCTTTTGCTGTTGCTGGAGGAAATCGCAATGGCAGGGAAGATCCTGATCGTTGGAAGGCAGGAATAAAAGTGGAGATTCCAGAATTCCATGGTGGCCTAGAACTAGAGGAGTTTCTTTCGTGGTTAAACACAGTTGAAGAAGTCTTGGAATTTAAGGAAGTTCCAGATAATAAACGTGTTCAATTGGTAGCAACCATGTTTCGAGGAAGAGCTAATTCATGGTGGAAGCAGCACAAACTTCAAAGGAGTCGCAAGGGAAAACAGAAGATAGCAACGTGGGAGAAGATGAAGAAACACATCAAGGCAGAGTTTTTTCCACATAACTACGTTGGCTTGATGTACCAGCAGCTGCAAAATCTACGCAAGGGAGAACGCTCAATAGACGAGTATACCAAAGAGTTCTATCGATTGCTTACTTTGAACGACTTGTCAGAATCAGATGAGCAGACTGTCGCTCGTTATATAGGTGGTCTTCCTCAACAATTTCAAGATACTCTCAACATGTTTGAGTGTGTCACAATATCAGATGCCCATCATAGAGCAAGACAGATTGAGAAACAAGCAGGACGTAGAAGTTCAAACTGGGGAAACAACGTTGCCGCCTCTCCGTCAAGCGGTCGTGGTACTACAACTCCCAATACTGCCATTAAGCCTAATTTATGCCTACAGCCAGTAGAACACCAGTTAACACCTTTGGAGGCCGGTGTAATAAGTGTGGAGAATCTGGGCACAAAGCAAGTGACTGTCGAAAGGTAGAAAGGGTGAACAAAGTCATGTTCATTGAAGATGATCGTTTCGCAGATGCTGAGGAATCTGAACATGAAGAAGAGTTTGAAGAAGAAACTGATCATGTCGATGAAATAGTTGTTGGAGATACAGGAGTGAACTTTGTGGTAAGGAGAAGTTTTCTTGCTCCATGTAAAGAAGAAGGTAATTCATGGTTGTGTAACAATATATTCCAATCAACATGTACAATAGAGGGAAAAGTTTGTCGACTCGTTATCGATCCAGGCAGTTGCGAGAATCTTGTTGATGAAGAGGTCGTAAAAAGGTTCAAGCTGGAAACTAAGGCGCATCCCAATCCTTATAAGCTTTCTTGGCTTAAGAAAGGGAACGAGGTAAAGGTAACCAAACGTTGCTTGATTTCCTTTTCAATTGGTACTAAGTATAAAGATAAAATATGGTGCGATGTTACGAGTATGGATGCTTGTCACTTTTTATTGGGACGCCCGTGGGAGTTTGACAGGAAAAGTGATCGTGACGGTTGTCACAACACCTACAGTTTCTTATGGAACGATGTACGTATAGTACTTGTACCCAGTAAAGAAATTGTAACTAAACCGTCAACTAGAGAGACTACCCATCTCTTGACAATGAAGAAGTTCAAAGAGGAGGTAGAAGAGTCTGATATGTTTTATGTGTTCGTAAACAAAGAAGAAAGTGCTGGAAATACAGTTCCACCTGCAGCCCAACCACTGATTGAAGAATTTGAGGATGTTTTTCCTACTGAGTTGCCTAATGAATTACCCCCACTTCGGGATATTCAACATTGTATTGATTTAATTCCTGGATCAAGTTTACCCAACAAAGCACATTACAAAATGAGCCCTAAGGAGCATGAGGAGTTACGTCGACAAGTAGAAGATTTGCTTCAGAAAAGGATTGGTTCGACAAAGTCTAAGTCCCTGTGCAGTGCCAGTTTTGTTGATTCCAAAGAAAGATGGTACATGGAGGATGTGTGTTGATAGTCGCGCCATCAACAAAATCACACTCAAATATCGTTTTCCCATTCCTAGACTGGATGACTTGTTAGACCAGTTGAATGGAGCAAAGGTGTTTAGCAAGCTAGACTTGAAGAGTGGATACCACCAGATCAGAATTCGAGAAGGTGATGAGTGGAAAACTGCTTTCAAGACGCGGGAAGGATTATACGAGTGGCTAGTTATGCCTTTCGGTTTGACGAATGCACCAGCACATTCATGTGTATCATGAACCAAGTACTCATACCTTTTATCGGTACCTTTGTGGTTGTATATTTCGATGATATTCTTATTTATAGTGCTAGCATGGATTTGCATATCCAACATCTTCGAGAAGTGCTTTCAGTTCTACGCAGGGAAAAACTGTTTGCAGCCATTAAGAAGTGCTCATTCATGTCTGATCGAGTTCTATTTCTCGGTTATGTTGTGAAAAAATATGGGATCAAGGTAGATGAATCCAAGGTTGAAGTTGTGAGAAACTGGAAGACACCTACCACATTACATGAAGTAAGGAGTTTCCATGGTTTTTCTTCTTTCTACCGGCGTTTTATTTCCCACTTTAGCACCATTATGGCACCCATTACTGAATGCATGAAGGGAGGGAAGTTTTCATGGTCTGAAGAAGCTGAAAAAGCCTTTGAAGCTATCAAGATAAAGCTGATTACTGCACCTCTATTAGTGTTACCTGATTTCAGTAAGCCGTTTGAGCTGCATTGTGATGCATCAAAAGTAGGAATTTGAGCTGTTCTGAGTCAAGAAGGGCGTCCAATAGCCTATTTCAGTGAGAAGTTGAATGGTGCTAAGCTCAACTACAGTACCTACGATGTGGAGTTTTATGCCATAGTTCAATCTTTGAAGCATTGGCGACACTATCTAATTCATAACGAGTTTATCATGTTTTCTGATCATGATTCTTTGAAGCACATCAACAGTCAGGAGAAGCTCTCTTATAGACATGGTAAGTGGTATGGTTATTTGCAAGAGTTCACTTTTGTCCTGAAACACAAAGCTGGATCGCAGAATCATTGCTGATGCCTTAAGCCGAAGGAGTATGCTACTCAATACCATGAGAACTGAGGTATTAGATTTTGATTCATATTCTGATCATATTTTAACTGATCCAACCTTTGCGGAGATTGTGAATGATGTCAGTTCAGGCAAAAGCAGTGACTACCTTATGCATGAAGGATTTCTCTTTAAAGGTAATCAGTTGTGCATTCCTGATTCTAGTCTTCGATTGAAAATTATTAAGGAGTTACACGATGAAGGGCAGGGATAAGACTTTTCAGCTTGTCTCCAAGTCATATTTCTGGCCTACAATGAGGCGTGAGATTGCTAAATTCGTAGAGAGATGTCGAGTTTGTCAAGTTTCCAAAGGAAAGGCAACCAATGCAGGGTTTTATATGCCATTAAAAGTTCCAACTCAGCCCTGGAAGGATTTGAGTATGGATTTCGTGTTGGGTTTACCTCGGACCCAACGAGGACACGATTCAATATTTTTGGTCGTTGATCGCTTTTCAAAAATGGCGCACTTTATTGCTTGCAAGAAGACTACTAATGCTATGAAAGTTGCTGAGTTGTTCTTTCGTGAAGTATATTGTTTACATGGATTACCTTGTTCAATTGTTTCTGATAGGGACACAAGATTCCTTAGTTATTTCTGGAAGACATTGTGGAAGTTAGCTAATACAAGACTTAACTTCAGTAGTGCCTACCATCCTCAGAGTGACGGTCAAACAGAAGTGGTAAATCGTTCTTTGGGTGATATTCTACGGTGTCTGGTTGGTGAAAATCTGAAGAGCTGGGATCAGAAACTTTGTCAAGCTGAGTTTGTATTTAATCGCTCAGTAAACCGTAGTCTGGGCATGAGTCCTTTTGAGGTTGTCTATGGTTTCAATCCTCGAGCACCTGTGGATTTAGCACCTGTTCCTGATTTGCAGAGAATTGAAGTTCGAGCTGAAGAACGAATTGAACAGTTGAAACAATTTCACAAGATGGCTGAAGAACAATTACTGCAGGCTAATGAGAAGTATAAAAGGGCAGCAGATATAAAGCGCAGAGATGTGAATTTTGAAGTAGGAGATTTTGTGTGGGCAATATTGACAAAGGATCGTTTCTCTGTGGGTGAGTATAACAAGCTGAAGGCACGCAAAATTGGTCCCGTAGAAATTATTGCTAAGATTAACCCAAATGCTTATAAGTTGAAGTTGCCTAGCCACATCCGTACTTCTGATGTTTTCAATGTCAAACACTTGGTGCCGTATCATGGAGATAATTCAGATGATGATCAACAAAATTCGAGGGCGAATTTCTCTCAACCCCGGGAGAATGATGCAGACGTACAGGCAATAGCCTATTTGGAGGCTAAAGACCCGACTAGGGTTAGGGTTTGATGGAGTTTATTTTATTATTTTTCTATTAGGATTTATATTTTATTCGGGGGTATTTTTAGTAATTATTTAATTTTCGGATTTATTAATTAGGGTATTTTTTGAGGAGACTAGAAGTCTTTTTTAAGAGTTTAATTGAAGTGGGAATGTGCCTAAAGGGGATAGATATCTTGGGAAACAAGATTTTATATTTTTAGAGTTTATCCTACCTTTTTCTTAGCTAGCAAGCTAGGGTTTTATATTTCTTAGAGTTTATCCTATTTTTTCTTAGCTTGTAAGCTAGGGTTTTATCTCAAGCCTATTTAAAGGCCGTCAAGTCATTGTAAAAAACAGTTTTTGCTTAATAAAATTCATTATTATTAAACTTTGCATAAGTTTATATCGATTTTTGTTTATAGTCGGATTACCGAAGTCTAAACATTAATCATGTTCATAGTCGGTAATCCTAGGATTATTTGAAGTCTGGACAAAACCTCTCTTTTTACACCCTCTTTTACTTATATCCGCTGCTTTAATTAGTGATGAAGAATCCGTCGTCAAAAAAATCACCAATGAAGATTCTGTCGCCAGATAAATTAATGATAAAGAATCACGTGAAATTTCCGTTGTTGGAGACAACAGTGATGAAGATTTTTTCGTTGGAGAGTATCCCTAATGATTTTAACACCGAAACTAGTAACCAAAAACCACTATTAGAGTGTAGATTTATTTCTAATGAGAAGATAAAACCACCAAACGGTGTGGATTCTTTATCGAAAAGTAAGCAGAAAACATAAAAACTAAATTAAACAATAATTAAACTATAGAAAAATAAGGAAAGATGAAAAAATATGCTCAAATCCGACTTAAAACAGACCAAACTAAGCAATTTGGCGCCCCGGCTACGATGTGAACGGGTCATATCGTGCAAGTATGTGGCCCCTATTTTCCTTGCGACACCTCAACTTTTACAACTACCAAATACAAAAAGCAGTTGGTCAAATGTCTCCTAATTTAAAACCGTTTTGCATTTACTCATTTCCTTTTTATTCTCACAAAAAAAATATGTTCATTTTTATTTTGGATTATAAAATCTATAATGAAAATGAAAATATTTTTTTAGGAGATTTAAACCCAACGTTACAACAGAGTAGAAGCTTGGAATTCCCTTACTGCAGCAGTAGCAGATCTACTCGGTTATATGAGATTATTCACCATGGTGAAAACAATTTCTCTTGTTGGATATTCGCCAGGGACCAGGGTTTAATATAAACAGCCTAATAATATGTATAATGCAAACTCAAACATCTGGCTTGTACCTGCAGGTTTTTAGAGTTAATTGGTCTGTTGCGAAGTTACGAGATCATCATGTAGCTCTTGCATGACAGAACTGTGCTTACTGATATCAACAATGCATTTCCTAAATAACATTGTGGTGGTGGTGTTTTGTTAGTGTGGACTTTCGATCAATTATGAAGTTCAAGGAGACCCGCAGATCAATATCATTGTTAACGTCATGGAAATGACTAGAGAAACGAAGGAAAACAAGCACATCAAAATATTGGATTATAACTGGTACCATATTTTCCCTTGATATTACAAATTAAGATAATTCTATTATTGGTAAAGGAAATTTAGTCAAAATTATACAAATTATAAGAGAAAAATAATTTACCAAATTATGAAAACTCCAAAGTATGCATGAGACAAATTCACGAGCTAGATGTGTAAAGGGGGAAAAAGAAAATCATTTGTGGGCTAATTATAGGATTTATAATCCAAAATAAATTTTTTTTTTTGTGAGAATAAAAAGGAAAAGAGTAAATGCAAAACGGTTTTAAATTAGGAAATATTTGACCTTTTTTTTGTGTGTGTTTGGTAATTGTAAAAGATGAGGTGTCACAAGGAGAATAGGGGCCACATACTTTGCACGATGTGGCCCGTTCACATCGTAGCCCGAGCGGCAATTTGGAGCTACATGTGACAAAAAAAACTTTTTCAATCAGAGGGGTGCAAGAGGATGAGAGAGAAGAAGGCATAAGGGTGACTTTATCTCCCATTGATGTTCATTCATTACCCACCTTCCTTTGCTTATAAAAACTAAATTTTCATCGAGAATATATATGTAGGATCGAACAAGAGAGGAGAATAACACGAAATTCAAGCGAAATACTACATTGATAATAATTCGATATCTTACAATGGTGATAACCGGTGCCTTTTATAGGCATCACAAATCCAAGACAATTTTCTGATAACTCTAGAATTCTTGTATTAGCTAATACCATAAATAACTCGATTTCCTAATCAAAACAAACTTTTAGAACACTCTAGCACACCTTATATAACAATCAAACTCTTAAACAAAGAAAACTCTTAATATCCTAATATAACTTGAACTTCCATAACTGTGACTTGTAGAGTTTCAGTTAAACACTATTTCCAATAGCCTCCTAACTGAGACTCTGTGAAGAAATCTCCCTCTTTGTTGCAACAACTGAGACTCTGTTAGGAAATCCTTTTCTTTGTTGCAACAACCTCCCTTAAATGAGACTCCGTTAGGAAACATCTTTCTAACGTTCTTGATCACCTCTTACATGATTTATCTTCTCTTTCTCCAGCTTGTCGAGCCTTTCTTTTGACGTCCTCATGACATCATTCTCTTGCTCATCTTAAGCCTTCTTTTTTTCCGACTAACCCTCTCGGTTATCGGATTTCTTTAATGACATTCTTACAGGCTTGTCAAGCCTTCTCTTTTTGTTTTATAATAACCTGCAACACACAAAAGATTACTACCACAAGTTCTTCTTAAATATTTTCAGTAAGATGAACTTGCTACCACTCACACAACCTCTACGTTTCTACCGCTAGTAACCTAAACACACATCATCAAATTACTATACAAACCTACTTCACTCTTAGTTTGTAACAGGGAGTACCCTTGCTCAACCTTCACTTATCTCAACAGGGAGCACCCTTGCTCAACATTCATTTATCTCTTACAAGAGTCACAACCTCTACATTGTGATGTTTGTTACTACTGACTTTCTTTAGTTCACAAACCTCAACTTTCGTTGATTTTTCTTCAGCTACAATTCTGTCACATACTATGACATTCTTTAGCTATTTTGTTGTCACTATGCTACGCTTAAACAGTTGACTAAGCTTTCTACACAAGCCGCCAGGCTTTTGTAGAGACTTCAAACAGATTTGCCACGCTACTGTGATCAAACTATGATCAATTTTGTAATCCAATATCATCCAAACATCTCACATCTCTCCATTTTTTTGATGATATATATCGCCTTTTTTTTAAACACGAAATTTCCATCATCGATCACCATATCTTCTTGCTGTCGGTTATTAATGGTATCATCATCGTCTTGATTTCCAGTAACCACCATTCACCAACAGTTGCTTACTCAGCCACCATTAATTACCATCAATTTCTATCCATCATGTCCACTGACATCAACCACCACTGATAATTTCCATCACAATTAATGGCAACAAAAGCAACCATGGTTATCTCCTGAATTCCTTCTGAATCTGAAGTCGAGCACTCCTCTCTTGTATTCAACCAACTTGCAGTGATCAACCAATCTCATCTTATCACTATTACTGCCATCGGTCACCAACAACCCTATCACTGGTTTGAATGACAGCGACAAGAATATATACAAAATATGTTTCTGTCTAGTACTCGACCTCACAAATTAGACGACATACTCTCACCAATACTCACGCGCCAAAAAACAGCCTGAACCAAATTGGTTTTGGTTTTAACATCTTAATAATCAACCGACGTCCCTTATCTTGGTACTCAGACCTCCTCAAACACCACAGATGTTAGCCAGTACCTCTTGTACGAATGTGACACACAGACTATTCCCACAATCTCCCTTGAATATCATTAGAAAATAATGACACCCGCTCATAATTTCTGACCTGATTCTGCTCTTATTTCTAGCATTTTATCAAACATCATGCATGTGTGATTTCTGTTGACAATTGGTGAGTTTAGTTTGTTTATCTGATCTAACACAGCTCCTTCCCTGCATAACTACATTCACACACACATAACCCATGTCTCCCAATCAAACCAAGAATAGAAATCATAACCTAGAACTCTTTAAACACCACCATTAACCATAGCAGCAATCCTTCTTTCTAGCTGAATTCCCGGCAAGAACTTCACCCATAACCGAAACCAACTCCTACCCATCTTCTTCTGTGAACCATTTTGGCCTGGACGTGTATAAAAGGTCGTGATTCAAATTGAATCATATTTTTCTTTTTGTTATAAACCAACATCACATGTACCACGTACAAGCAATTTAGTTATGGAAAAATATCGATTCTTTCCTGCTCGAGCACAGTCTGTACAAGTCCGGTCACTTCTTTTAACTTCTCACGACTCATGTATACCGAATCAATAATTCTTCTTATTTATTTCAGGCCCACTTTATTGAAGGTACTTATTTGCTCTTCCACGCACCCACAACCAATACTTTGATTTCTTCTAGCCAACTGACCCTTTTTCTTGACCTTCTTCCTCCAATGACTCTGAGTCTCTTCGTGGATAACTGTTTCTTCTTTTCCTCTCTTTCTTCTTTATTCACCTTTTTTTTAAATTTTTTTTTTCTTCTTCTTAACAACCTTCTCTTTAATCACAATACAAAACCTAATTATTTTTGAAACACCTTCGAAAAATTCCAATCATACTTATCTCTCTGTTTTTCTCTCCCTCCTCCCTCTCTGTTTCACCTTACTCTGATACCACATGTAGGATCGAACAAGAAAGAGGAGAATAAACACGAAATTCAAAAAGAAGACTACATTGATAATAATTCAATATCTTACAATGGAGAGAGCAGAATAAGCACAAAATTCAAGCAGAAGACTACATTGATAATAATTCGATATCTTACAATGGTGATAACCAGTGCCTTTTTTAGGCATCACAAACCCAAGACAATTTCCTTATAACCCTAGAATTCCTATATTAGCTAATACCATAAATAACTAGATTTCCTAATCAAAACAAACTTCTGGAACACTCTAACACCTTCTAGAACAATCAAACTCTTAAACAAAGCAAACTTTTAATATCCTAATATAATTTGAACTTCCATAACCGTGACTTGTAGAATCTCCGTTAAACACCAATATATTATGTTAAGGAGCCGATATCACTGTATACGACAATGATAAAGTCATCTAATCCGATGATGATACCAGTAAGTTTGAAATTAGAAAAATACTAGTTGTAAGCCCGTGCGTTGCACGGATCCGTATGATTTCAAATTATTAGGCACTCAAGCTGTAGAATAAAACTATGTGAGCCTTCCATGTTTTATTGGCTACCACTTGGTTTATGAGCCGAATAACTGGAAAAATGAGAATTCACACAAAAAAATACCGTCTATATAAAAACTAATACTTTGCTAGCTTAATTAAATAATTAGATTAAAAAAAAAGCCTAAAGAACTAATAACTTGATATTTTAATGATCTATACTGCATCATGGGCTAAATTGAGACCGTGGATATTCGGTTTAGGGATGGGGGCAGTTGCCCCTTATGGGCAATGCAATATTGTGTTGCCACTTCACTTGAGTGAGTTTTTCGTTTTTTTGGTTGAGATTAAAGTCTCTACTTTGTGATTTTCTTTAGGGTTTATTTCGAAATCTTAAGCAGCGGTAGTGAGCCTAGTGACAGTTGTGGAGCTAGGTGGCGTCATGCAAGATTATTCACTTCCAGCATACACGAACCATTTAAGTAGGTTACTCGAAACCCTTAAAAACCTTTTAGCAACCTGTGCATGGATAGAGAACAAAATTTCAGTATACAAAAGACATGTTGACTATATTGCAGTTCCAAGATTTACATTATCTATGCTAACCATAATCTATAACTACATTCCATTCCATGATGCACACGACAGTTAATGAGTTCCTTTCTTGACTTACCGTATTGGTTTCTACCACGGTATGTACGCTGTTGTGGTGCAAGAGAGCGGAAGGAGTTACTGTAGTATGCCAACATGAAACACCTAGCAATATTGTAGTATGTCAATGTGAACATGGGAAAAAAGGACAGATCATTTACAACTTGCTGAGTTTAAGAACAACTCATATCCAACAGTATTATAGCCCCTATGATAGCATACATAGTTGCTCTGGCGTTAACCAAAGAAACTGTTTCTACTTCATTTACATCTGTTAAAAACAGTACAGATCATTAACTTTAATATCAACATCTCTGCTAGGGTCCTTAGCAAACCTGTAAAGCTAGATAGAGGCAAATTATCAAATCACTGTCTCCAATATGAACCAAATAATAAAGCTGTTAATTACAAAACTTCACCAATGTGATATTGAGCGAGTAAGAAATGATAAGAGAGCTTCTTAGCAGTGGAGATCTACGTACATTGTGACCGAAATTGTTGTTTTCTTTAAGGGGATTCACAATGTTTGGATGTTTTTTTGTAACCGCAACCATATAGCATATCTACAACAATTCAAAAAACAAAACAAAAAAAAAAACACAATTGCGAGAGACAAATATCACTGTAAGATATACTATTACTTACTCAGAATTATAAATTTTATTAAACCCACCATTAGCATGAAAATGAACATAACCATTTGTATTATGACAATGTAGAGATACGTACTTATTTGGTTCCTTGGTCGGACATTTAATCTTCAACAAATATTACCAGATTGTACTTATAGTATTTAGTTTTTGAGAAACCAAGAAGCGATGTAATACTGGAAACTCTAATACACTGGCAGTTACATCCAGCACTGGAGTTTCCAGAATCACATAGTATCTTTGATTCTCATCCTCAATCCCCGCGAAACCCAACATTCTGTAATCACCCAACGTCCTGGTCGCGAACATGATGTGGCTACTGATTCTACTTACTCTCGTAACTACTGCCAATTCTAGTGCCCATGAACAACTAAGATGATAAGATTAGCAGCAAATGGCCTAGGTTCATTCTTTTAGTATGAGCAAATGCCAAGTCCAATTTTTTCCAAGTCCAAAAATATAAAAGAGAGCTATATAAGAAGATATACCATGAAAGTAAGAATCCCACTGAGACTTGCTCATGTTCACCAAAAAGCAAGTGATACCCACAATAAAGCCGCTGCACTAACAACAAAAAGCAAGTGATACCCACAATAAAGCAATACTTAGCATGCAGATTAACAACAAAAATGAAGAATCATTGTACATACTTCAGATAAGTATACTCAAATGTTTATTCACTATTTCACTAAATGTGAAGCGTATGTCCAGTCATTTTCCAAGAAACCCCATTTGCGGCAAATGAACAAAATAAATGCGGCACAACAAAGAAGACCACTGACATTGTCTCGTACAAATTACCTTATCAACGTAAGGATGATTTGGCAACAAAGGTTCCTCTCTTAATCTACACATGAGGATGTTTATTCCTGGGTCTTTTTTAGGAACAGGGGTCTTCCACAATCACGCTGCAAACAAAAAAGACAACTTATGTATTAGTTATCATCCCTTTTATAAGTATGCCAGGAAATGGCAAATTCCGCCTAAATAAATGACAAAGGTCAAATCTTGAATATTTTTGGACTAAGATCAAGGATTGGTCTCTCAAATCTTGAACAATTTTTTTCGGAGGCAAATTCCAAATTATTGAGAGACAATAGCATTCCCTCTTGTAGCAGGGGCTGAAATTCCCACAAGAATTTCCTCAGAACAATTGAGTGCAGCACACCTCCTCGAGATAATAAGCTAAAACATTGGCTTAATCATTTCATAAATCAAGTATGCGAAAGGATACCGTAGGTGTATGAAACTTATGCTGTCATCCAATAAGAGCAAATCGAGGCTAGTAGTGTAGTTTCTTGTCATGAAATCCAGCTCATTCCACGTTCGGGCAATTCGCACTCAATTAGACCACGACCAAATGCGAACCTTTTGCTGGAGCTGCTGGAATGTGATGAATTGCAGATCTTGATGTCTGGGATAAAACAGGTCTGGCATTGAAGATCTTGGGCAAGTGTTTGGGAGTCCATTGGATCTGTATAATATGAATAAACCCGTTAAAAGAAACTCTAGGAATACTCTTTGATCTACAAAACATGGGAGAAAATGTGATTAGTATGGTAGTGACCCTTGAATGAATACATACAAAGAAATTGAAAATCAAAAGAAAAAAGAAGGAAAAAAGGAGCAAACACTATCTGTTTGGTTGAAAAACCAAAAAAAATTAAAATCAGCGTAAACTAAGAACACGATTTAAATGACAAAATGATACTGATCATACCTGGTAAGTCAATCGATTAGACCAAATAGAATTGGATTGATCGAGAAAGATGAGAAAAGAGAGCAGGAGAATAGGCTGGAGGCACAAAGGCGCAGGCGTGAGTAGAAAAAAAATTCGGCGGTGAAAATAAGAATAAGAGATTAGGGTTTAAGGTATAATTGAGAGAAAATATTTGGGAGGTTTACTATTCGTGAGAATTTTTGGGGTGGGTCAGAAACTCTAATAATTGAGAGAACTCCCTACTTTTAATCCCAGGCTTTTAAAATCCGGTGAAACGTGCTTTGAGCCCTCCGTACCTCCCCTCCTTTAGTACCTTCAACCAGTAATGTTGGTGTTCCACTTAGTCTTCCAACTTTTTTAAATACTCTTATTTCATTAGTCCTAATTATTAGATTAGAGTTAATAATAATGATTAGAGAAAATTATATGATTAATATTTAGATTAATTTTAGAGAGAGAAAAATCAGATTTTTGGGTTCGATTTTTGGGTTGAGAAAGAAGAAAAAGAGGGGGGGAAATTGGGATTCGAAGATAATTTTGTAAACCCATTTCATCCTAGTTGTTGATTATTGTGTTTGTATGATGTATGATGTTAATTGGAGTGTTGAATCGAGTGATTAGATGAAAAAAAAACATTTTCACAACTTCATTCGGCTCCCATAAAAACTCAGAATAGAGGCCGAATGCTCCATTGCTCATGAACACGAAGAACAATTTGGCCCCTAAATCCTTATTTTTTTTAGGGCCGAATGTGTATTCGGCTTTTTTTTTTGGCCGAATTATTCTGCCAACTTGTGTATATATGAGAGGGTGACATTCGGCTCCAAAACTTCACAGCCGAATGTGCATTCGGCTCATAATGGTTCCAGCCGAATTTGGATTCGGCTCCCACGTCAAGCCATCGTATGAGCCGAATGGTTTGGCTCAACTTGAACAGAAAAAAAGGAAATCTACAGTTGAACATTCGGCTTATAATGTGCCTTCACATTTGGGCCGAATCCACATTCGGC
>JAJJMA010163900.1:0-18134 GCA_023529015.1 Papaver nudicaule | reverse complement strand
TTCTTATCTCAGCAGTACAGAGAAAAAGATATGTTGAATGAAATAAGGATCAAAATTAATTAATAAACGAGAAGTTGGAGAAAACTAAGATGACAATCATCATCAAAAAATTTGGAACCACCTTACTGAGTAAGGATTCTGTTTCTAGCATGAGCTTAAGTTGACAGAGAGTTTTGCATATACAATTGTGAGGTCAAAGACATGAGTGTTGGTCTAAATCATTAGTTTTGCATGGGACCTACAAGTGTATGACTTAACTGTGGTTTGAAGAGAAACAAGTTAGAGAAATTTTAAAAAGATAGAAGAAAATTTTCAACAAAAGAGAAAGAAGTTAAGTGAGAAATTTGAAGAAGAGAACAATAATTTCCTGAAATGGCTGCTAGTGCTACTACTTCTTCAGTTGCAACCGCAATGAGCTTGTGCGAAGTAATATATGGTAAATCCATTTTTATTTCAACATAATATATATTTTTGTTGATCTAAAAAACACCATATGAATTCTGTTTGTCTGACATTAACATGACACGTTAAAAGCACCACCACCATCAGAAGCTAACACTATGAACAAAGAAGGTTTATTTAGCGTTTCTACTTCAACAATTATGTGGAAGAGTGACATATGTGGCTTAATGTCATTCAACACTGTGTCCAGATTTGAATTCACGGAAATTGTGACAGAAACCAGAGTGAAGAACACCTCCATGTATATAAACCCCTCCACCACGAACCTCCCCTTGTTCCCAAAAGCTTCATAGGCAATATCTGAATAAGTTCTGAGATCATGATTCCTTTTCAGACACAACCCTAATAACTTAGAAGAATATGCACCGAGAATTCCAAAACAAACTAACATTATGGAAGAGACCCAGCCACCGGTTTGTAATGCATAAGGCATAGAAAGCTGGCCTAATCCTACACACACACACACAAAAAAAAATAAAAAAAATGATCAAGATTATTATGTAAACAAATCCAATCAGAAAACCTAGTATTATAACACCCATTTTTCCAAATTCAGAACAAAAAACAGAAAATTCTCAAACCTCTGCGATTGATTGATTAGCCTCTTTTGTTTTTTTACGTTTCTGATCAAGTTTGAACTTAGTTTACTCCAATATCTCATTAAAAAAAAAACAGTTCTTCTTAAATTGCCTTCTACTTAATCTCATTTTATAGAGAGTGTAAGGGCTCTCACAGGTTATGTTTCACTCCTTTCTTTGTTTTATGCATTAATCCTTACTAACCTAGACCTAAGCTCAAATAAACAAACCATAATTACAGATCATCACTTACATATATACCCTAAACTCGAGAAGTTTAGGTTGAGATCATGCAAGCAGAAAGGATTATTCCCCGCTTTCATTTGTAATTTGACTCATCTGGAGGAGTTGGATTTATCTCAGAATAACCTGACAGGAATTATCCCTTCTTGCATTAACGAACTGAATAATCCGAACTCTATAAATTTGTCACACAACAGTCTCCAGGGTCCTCTTCCTCTTCTAAGTCAATACGCTGAGTTATATAATGTAGCGCATAATAAATTCGATGGTGAAATTTCATTGGAAATGGGAAGAAAACTCTCTACTGTTCAGTTAGTTTATCCATTTGAAAATGAACTTACAGGCTCGGTTCCCTCTTCTATGTGCTCCAAAGAACCTGTCTCAAACTCTTGATCTCTCCAACAACAAACTGTCTGGGATTATACCTACTAACTAAGAACTTGAGGAAATTCTCATTAAGAGTGTCTTTATTTGGCTTTTAATGTCCGGGTTGATGCAAGATTATGGTACGGGGAGACAGCTACGGGCATTGCTAAACTGGCTTTTCAAGCCTATATGTATATTTTATTTTATTTTTATTTAAACTTGCTCAATTTTCGCGACCACATGATGGAAATTTTTGTTTTCTACCTCCTCCCTGCAAGAATCCTCGTTGCATCAATGGATTATGGAGCAAGGAAAACATGGTCTAAAAGTTTCTCCAATACCAAACAGAGTATTACTAATATTTGAAGTTAATATTAAGTTTCAAAACCAGTGAGATTTTTCAAATGGTCCATAACGGTTTCGTTCTATGTATATGACCCGAACATACAAGTGTGGGTGGCTAAGGGCTGGTTAAACCGGTGAAGACTCTGCAGTAAGTAATCAATAACAATCTTGGTAAACCGTTTTTCTTTAATGCAAAAGAAAATTGAAATTAAATTAACTTGTAGAGTTATCAAAAACAATGTACTCATAAATGTAACATGAGGTAACACCTAACTTAATCGAATGCATTGGCACACTAATCAGCAAGTGTGCAAACAATTCCAGCAGTTTACACAAATTAAACTATGCATTGTGTCATCGATGATATCTCTCAGCTCCCAAGGAACATCTAAATCTCTGCCTTGAATTTTTTAACTAGACTATGATAGCCTGTCTATATGATGATCCGCTTGAAACCAAGAGAAAGTAGTGACAGCATCCAACATAGGTCATAAGCATTCCAAATTTGCAAGGCCCAGAGCTCCAGTATAGCTACACATGAAATTCCAAATTTGGTGTGTGAGCTAGAGTCAGTGCCAGTGGCAGTGGCAGATCTATGGCAACCGAGCAATGCTTCATTTTCTTTTTCTTGAACGGATGGTGCATCGATCATCAATAGTTGGAGTTGAAGGGATGGTAAACCTTGAGATCAGTGACAACACCAGCTACTGAGCCGACTGCAGATGCAATTGAGATTACTAAACAAGCTGCACTTAGTATTTGAAGGCAAACCCATTTGGTACTCCACTTAGGTATCTTCTTCTGAGATATATACATCTCCACCGGGATATAAACGGATAATGGCCAGAACCCAAAAGCGCCAAGAATGCCAACAATGTCATTGAAGAACGGAAGAAGCATCGACAGAATTGTAGTGGACGCTACAAATATTGTTCTCCAAACAAGCCTGAATAGGTTGAGCTTGTAAGGGCGGAATCCGGGGATAGGGACTTGAAAGTTTTTGTTGATGAAATCACTCTTCGGCCACTTTGTTGCTGCCCATTTTTCGATGAAGGAAAATATGGGTTGGCATAAGACCTGGTAAGCTCCAACTAGGTGAATAACAATTGCGACGTTGGCAATATCAATTAACCAATATGGATTGTAGAACCCGGTCAGAAGGTTCCCAGGTGCCGTGTCACCGAATGCAGCATAACCAATACACCCACAAAGCATGTAGAAAATTGTTGCAGTAGAAACGCTAAATAAACCTGCTTTCTTCATAGCTTTAGCTTCTGATGGTGGTGGTGCTTTTAATGTGTCCTGAATTTCGATTAAGACCGTTGAATACGAGTAGGCGAAGGCGATGTTTCCAAGTGCTTGGAAGATCCTCCATACTTTTTGGGTTGGAGTTACCATACCAATACTAATTCCAGTCAAGCTTCCTCTGAACTTCCAATTTTCTGAACAACAAGATTAGAGTATAAAGATTTTAGCAGTCTTGACATAAATATGAAACCAAGTACATAAGAAGAAGGAACTGTTTGCTAACCTGCCACTTTTGCGATTCCTAGGCCAATTCCGATCCCTGAGTAAGTAAATGACATGACGGAAGCAACTATTGAGAGCCATGAAATTTGATCAAAGTCTGGAATTTGGGAGAATATGATTTCTGAGACACCAAATATGCTCATATATGGTGTACTGGATGTAAGGCATGGGTTATCGTCATGGATCGCGTGGAAACAATTCGACTTCTGTATAGCCCTGTTGTATCAAAAATTGCAGGCCAAAAATAAATCAGAACAAAATTATATTTATCATTGAAAAGCAATTAAATCAGCCCAAAACCAAAAGTTTAGGAGAACTCACATCATGCTTATGGATGCTGCAATTGTATACCCAACAGCGGTACCATAAAGATTGGTGTATTGAAGTATCCCACAAAGCTTGACCTTAGAACCACCAAGAATAGTGCTAACAGCATCCATCAACGTATAATTTCTCTTGCCGGTAACTTCGTCACCAGTTCTGTAGCAGTCAGCTAGTAAACAAGAAGTGTAGTGCGTCACAAAGGCAAACAAGAGCATCACAGCAGGACCTGCGATCCAACCAAGCTGAGCTATGGCCCATGCTAACGAAAGCACTCCTGATCCTATAACAGCAGTTATGATATGTGCACTTGCTGTCCATACAGTCCCTGCAAAATTTAATCAAAATTTTCAAACATGTTTTCCAGTCGAAAAAGAAAAAAGGAAAAGCAAATATACTTTGAAAATTTTATTTTTGCATGAAGGCGCGCGTTATTCACCTGTGCGTTTAAGACGGCCATCATCATCAAAAAATTTGGAACCATCTTGCTGGTATGGCACTACATCAAGTACAAGATCTTGATTCTTAGTTGCAGCAGTAGCATCGGTCATGCTGATGTCTCCCAATATCTTCTAACCAACTATAAACACCAGCAACAATGAGCAAAAGTATGCAGAGAAAAGCAAGAAAACAATACTAGCGAGAAAGCTTGTTGATATGGTATCCGGGAAGTATTACTATTAATTTATAGGGAAAGAAACTGACCAAGGTGATATAAATAGGGGTGTATCCGATAGGGATATGGACTTTCCTAAACTTGAATGAACCTAAACTTAATATGGTAACTTATAAGATCAAGGTCTGTTGTGGTAACACGGTTCATGTAGTGAAGCTAGAAAAGTTGCCACCGGTCATTGTTCAGAGAGTCTGATTTTGAACAGGACTACCAAAATTTAGTAAGTAAAATTTATACGGAAACAAACTGACCAAGGTAATGTAAATAGGTGTATTCAAGTATCCGATAGGGATATGGACTTTCCTAAACTTGAATAAACCAAAGCCTTCGTTTCATGGCATAGTTACCAATCTGGTTGAGGAGGTCAAGGTCGATCGGTTGTGGAATTAGGGTTGCATTCGATGTGTGTTTGGTAAGAATTTGGTAATACCCTAACAGATTTTATTAACTTTCTGCAGCAATGGCTAAAGTTTCTCTTTCTCCAGTCTCTTTTAGTTGAAACAGAGAATTGGTGTGTTCTCAATCAATGAGAAACACAAGAGAAACTTCTTGTATTTATATTTGTGTGATTACAAGATTCGGTATTTCTGCTCTCGTAAGCAGAATCAAGACCTTTGAGGACATAATGGCAAAACTCAGAATCAGAAATTTCATGACCGCTAGCAGCAAGAGAATCAACAATATTGCGGACAGATTGAATATAGTCAGCCATAGATAAACTTCCTTTAGTTATAGTTTGAAGAGCAGACTTCAAGTGAATAAGAGTAGCATCAGTTTTAGAAGCATAAAATTCTTCAAGTTTAGTCCAAACCTGACAAGAAGTCGTACAAGACTTCACTTTAGCCAAAATTGGAGATGTTAATGAAGACAAAATCCATCCAAGTAATAGTTTATCAGTACGATTCCAAGAAAGAAAATCAGGGTTTGCAGAACCATCATCACTTTTAGCCTTGGGACATTTGATGGAACCATCAACAAAACCTTCGAGATCATAACCTTGCAAATAGGGTAAAAATTGAGCCTTCCAAAGTAAATAGTTGTGACTCGTGAGCTTTTCGGTGATAGCTCCATGTAATCGAGCAAAAGGAACATCAGATGATGGAGAAGAAACTGGAGCAGTAACACCACTTTGGGGAGTTTTTGGTGACTCGGACTCAGACTCGAGAGTCATTATGAAAATAAGAAAAAAAATAAATAAATAAATAAAAGATCGAGAGAAAATAAATATATTGATTGAAAGAAAAAGTTTCACAGGCCCTTGAACAAACCAAGGTGATACCAAGTTGAAACAGAGAATTGGTGTGTTCTCAATCGATGAGAAACACAAGAGAAACTTCTTGTATTTATATTTGTGTGATTACAAGATTCGGTATTTCTTACAATACAAGGAATTAAAGATACACAAAGATTTACAAAGATATTCTCTAAATAATCGGTATAGTAATATAGGAAATTATACACGACATGCCTAATCTAGGGTCACGTCGGTGTATCTCTAACACTTTTAACCTCGTAAGTATTTTCGATTCTTCCAGCTTCAATTTGAACTTTTTTTTATTGCTTGCACCAGTACTGCGGTAATGATTCGTGTTCGGTTTGACTTGTCACCTGTGTATAGACATGTCAAGAGCAATAAGCAGCGTTGAAGAATGTTTGCGATCAAAGGCATGACTTCACATACTGGTGGTTTATGGGATCCTAATTGTCTCAACGATTGTATCAACATATGGGGAAGTGATTTTTTAGGATCATACGCTAGCCTCAACTACGCGGGACAAAATCTCTGTATTTGTTGCGACGTGGCTGAGAAATCTGAATCCGATGATGCTATGTTACAGTATGGTAGTTATTGACTTTTGGTATTGTGTAAGTGTAGAATATTGGCCAGTGGCACCTACTAGTGCCACCGACAACGACACCAGTAATGGCACCAGGAATTTCCCTGACAATGATGGAAGCTTAGTTTCTCCTGTCTTCTCCGAAGTTCCGCAAATTCCTCCAGTCTCCTCCTGCCGTGAACATTTGGATGCTCCAATAAATCCTCCCGTTTCTGCTGGTGTTGAACCTGTTGCAGCTCCACAAGCTCTTCCACGACATAGAAAATTCGGAAAGAGAAGAAGACACCATACTAAAATTCATCGTTGATACTACGTCCTGCATGGCATGGTAGATACTCCAAAGAAAAGACCGCTTTGTGGAGACAAGTTATTTGTGAGAAGACGGGTTCAAACTCAGAATTTTTGGCTCCTTTAATCTCTACAGAAAACATAGGTCTTAGCTTATGGCATGACATGGCTAATAGACGAGATGATTTTCTTGAATGTGGTCAGTTCCAGGTGGGAGATGGCAACAACATCAACTTCTGGAATGACCTGTGGCTGTCCAGGAAATCTCTCCGCAGCAAGTACCCTCGGCTGTACAGGATCAGTAGGCAACAACAACATAGTATAGCAGCGGTGTTTGTGGAGAACTTGATCTTCAGAAGACGACAGAATGCAGTGTTGGATCCTTGCAACAATAAACAGAGATATTAGATGTATCAGTTGAAATATATAAAAGAATTGGAAATGCGCAAACAACCCTAAGAATGCTACGAAGGCAGAGCCGCCTGTTCAACAAACTGCCCTTAACACAATAGTCCGCGGGTACTCTCTAAAAGAGAGGTGCTATACCCCCCACAGCGGAGATGTGTCCAGGATAGAACTGCCTGCTATAGAGATAGTCAGCACAACTAACTCTACCCACTCTCGAACTTAGCAATTTGGCTGGAAGGGAAATAAACAAGCAATGTGCGCACAACAAAGCAAGAAGAGGGGAAAAGAAGACGGGATAGTAGCCGCTTCTGGGATAGTTTGAAATGAAAAACTCTTCTTCATTTTATAGTGGAAAACCAGAGGTGAAATCAATGCACCATTAGTGCGTGAGTTATGACAAAATATTATTACCGAAATAATGTTGAAAACGTTTCAAAATATGTTGTAAAAATGTTGTCATAATTTATTTTTGGTAAGAAAATAAATTCACCCCAAGTCATACGCCCCCACATTTAAAACACCATAAAGATAAAATTAAATCAGAATTAAATTCATTTTATTTTCCTTAGAAAATCATAGAATTAATTTTGGCAAAAAGGAAATGGTTCTTGTTGGATAACTCTACATGTGCTCAAGCCGGCCAAGGCAAGTCTGCCCCATGTTTAATGGCAAAGGGCGTGCATGGTGGTCTACCTCTAAAGAAAGTCCCAATGTGGGACTAAAGGTCATTTCATTCACTCAACAAAATGAGCAAGCTCCTTGGGCACCAAGAGGTCCCAAGATCAAATCCAACCAAGACCAAAAATCATTTAATAAAACTCATTTTTCCCAACATGCAGCAGAGGCAATTGATCTTCTAGAGTTGAAGCATGACATCAGGGGAGTCGCACTGAAGGAAGGAGAGGAAGATAGTATTGTTGGGGATTACACAGCAAAAGATATAAAACAGGGGAGTTCCTTCCTTCTTCACAAATACCCATTTGCAACCAATGGCTTTGCTACCCTCAGGCAACTTAACTAGTTCCCAAGTACCATTCTTGTATAGAGAATCAATCTCATCATCTGTAGCTCCTTACCACTTTACAAAGTTGGAATCTTTCATCACCTCTTGAAAAGTGCTAGGTTCATCATCATTAACCATGAATGAAAATGCTGTATAATCTTTCATCCAACCAGGTGGTCTCCTGTTTCGTGAATCTATCACTAAGGAATCTTTCATCCAACCAGGTGGTCTCCTGTTTCGTGAATCTATCACTAAGGAATCTTCTTCTTGTTGTTGCTGAGATTCATCATTCTGAATCTCTACCTCATCTGTATCTTCTTCAAATACATAATCCTGTTTAGGAAATTCTCTTTCCCCCACAGCCTCACCACTCTCTACCTCCACCTGAGTTACATTCTCTTTGTTAGGGTGTAACAAAGACTTCTCATCAAACGTAACATCTCTGCTAATAACAACCTTGTGGGTTTCTTCACACCACAACTTGTAACCCTTGACTCCTTCAGCAACACCAATGAAAATTGCCTTATTTGCTCTTGGATCTAACTTACTCTCTCTGACGTGAAAGTAAGCTGGACAACCAAAAACCTTAATAGAATCATAGTTAGCAGGTTTGCCAGTCCACACCTCAATAGGTGTCTTTAACTCAATAGCAGTTGATGGTGACCTGTTAATTAGATAGCACGCCGTACTTACTGCCTCAGCCTAAAATTCTTTACCCAACTTAGCATTGGATAACATGCACCGTGCTCTCTCCATAAGGGTACGATTCATTCGTTCCGCTACCCCGTTCTGTTAAGGTGTTCTTCTCACTGTCCAGTGTCTGACTATGCCTGCACTCTGACAATACTCCTTCAATGGGCCGTTCTTGTATTCCCCACCATTGTCCGACCTAAGTCGCTTCACCTTCTTGCCAGTCTGGGTCTCTATCATAGTCTTCCACACCTTAAACTTCTCGATAACTTCATCCTTCGACTTCATAGCATACAACCACACTCTCCTTGAGAAATCATCGATAAAAGTGACAAAGTACCTCCTTCCTCCTTTGGAAATCTCCCTAGAAGGACCCCATACATCAGTATGAACATACTCCAATATACCTTTAGTACAATGGATTGCTTTACCAAACTTCACCCTATGTTGCTTTCCATAAACACAATGTTCACAAAACTCAAGTTTGTCCTTCTTTAACTTGTCAAGCACACCTTGCTTGCACAATACCTCTAGTCCTTTCTCACTGATATGCTCCAGTCGCATGTGCCAGAGTCTTGAAATACTAGAGTCTCCATAATTCTCAATTCCCGCATAAGCTCCACCCACCACTGTATCACCACACAAGAGATACAAAGTTCTTTGTCTCTTAGCTTGAATCACCACCTTCGAGTTTGACTTCATCACCTTTGTGAATCCACCTTCCATTACAATCTTGTAACCTTTGGATTCCAAAGTACCCAACGATATCAAATTCTTCTTCAACTCTGGAATATGCCTTACCTCAGACAAGTTATGTACCTTTCCTTCATGATTCTTGATTCGTATTGTTCCTATCCCAACTACATCACAAGCGTAATTATTACCTAGTAGCACAGTACCACCTCCTATAGATTCATAAGAAGTAAACCAGTCCCTGTGAGGACTCATATGAGGACTCATATGATATGAACAAGTTGAATAAAATATCCACACGTCACGATGCTCACTACATGTGACTGTTAGCACATCTCAAGTATCAGAACTATCTTCAGCTATTGCTGCTTGCGAACTTGAATCACGATCCTCCTTAGCCTTAAGCTTTGGACAATCTTTCTTCCAGTGTCCAGGTTTGTGACACCAATGACAATCAGACTTCCCTATGGTTTTTTCCCTTATACTTGGTCTTCTTAGAACCAGGTCTCTTCCCAATGTTCACATACAATCCAACCGCTTGATCACTTTCTATAGCATCCTTCTTACGAAACTCATCACTTAACAAGATAGCAATTACGTTGTCTAACTTGATAGTATCTTTCGATGCCAATGTACTTTGAATCAACGTATCATATGTATCAGAAAACGACAGTAGTGTCATAGCTTGGTCTTCGTCTTTAACAACTTCTCCTACATTGTGAGGGACTTGGTCATGTACAAACTCTCCAACTTCTTCCACAAAGACTTTGCAGACTTCTCAGACATAACGTTGTACGTGACCTTCTAGGACAAACACGAACGAATTGCAGCACAAGCCTGCAAATCATATTCTTCCCATTCATCATCATCCATATCCTTTGGCCTAACATCCTTCAAAGCTTTATGCAAACCTTGCTGGATCAATGCATCTTTTACTTGCACTTGCCAAAGACCAAAATCTGTTCTTCCATTAAACTTATCCACATCAACCCTTGGTGTTGGTACCTTCGTTGGCTTCACCGGAAGATTACCTTCCCCTTCTCTCATCTCTCACATCACCACTTCTTTGATCTCAGAGTTAACAGAACAAGGCCCTGATACCAATTGTAGCAATCAATACCAGTCCTGTTTAGCTCTAGACACACACAAGCGATCACACAGACGAGTATAAGCAAGCACACACAACAACCACAGAAGAATAAAGAAGAAGCAAACCACAACACAGAGATTTATAGTGGTTCGGCAATGCCTACTCCACTTGACGATGATGAACCTTTCACTATGGAAATCTGAAGAACAATTACAAGAACCACACAGTTTAGTCCCTTGATGTTTTCTCTTGTCTCACAACCCTTACAAGAACAAGTCTCAAAGTTGTGTAACCTTACGACTAGAAGAAAACCTATATGTCTCTCCACCTCTATGTATGTGTATTAGACTCAGTAGACTACCACCTATTTATAACCATCAATACTTGGATGTCAAGTAATACTCGATGTCCAAATCCTAGACGGTTTCCTAACTTCACAATTTCCTTATTCTAACCCAAGTCGGTTTACTTGGTTACCTAGAATAGGACTCTTGCAAGCTTCCTTGTATTAGTGAAAGATTTGCTCAACAAATATTACAACTTACAGTTTCTGATTCTGAAACTAATTTCAGAAGAGGTTGCTTTTCGTTCTTCTCCCGGTCCAAGTGCTTTTGAGAATATGATACTTCAGTTGTCCACTTCTTTTCCTTGTCTTTATAAATGGCATTAAGAGTTTCTAGTTCTAAAACTATTTTATGAAGAGCTTGCGCATCGCTTTTCTCCCGATCCCATTCCTTTTGTATATATGACACTTTTGCGATCCACTTTTTTTTCCTTTTCTTTATGAACGGAATTCATTGTTTCTAACTCTAAAATTATTTTATAAAGAGTTTGTGCATCATTCTTTTCTTGATCCAATAACTTTTATAGATACGTACGACACTTCTGTGATCCACTTTTTTTTATCCTTGTCTTCTAATTCTAAAACTATTTTATGAAGAGCTAGCATATCCACTTCTGTGATGGACATTATTACAATCTTTGGGGGCCGCAAAACCCTGAGAGCTTATCATTGTCTCATTAGGTCTGTTCCTTAGCTCAGAAAAGAAATTCTCCTAATCTCTTTCTTAGGAGAGGTACCGATCGATAATTTTTTCTATGAAATGAAAATCTGAAACCTATGAAATGACTTAAATCTAATACTCTAAAAGAGGTACCGATCGATAATTTTTTTTTCTAATCCTGCAAACCATGAAAACCGAGCCTTGCCGATAAATAAACAATTGAGGATCTCTATACCACGACATGTTGCTTTGACAAAGAGATGTTTTTCTTTTATAATAGAAACACAGAGATGTTATAAAGGAAAGGTTGTGAGTAAATGAAAGAAATAGTATAATGGTAGTTAAGGGAGTAGAGAAGGAATGAATGGAGATAAATGAGAAAAAGATTAGGATGAGAAGAGTAGGATGTGAATATTTCCTTTTATATTTAAGGATGATCAAACCCTATATCATAATATTCTTTACCGAAATTATGATATATCCCATATAGCATTCGAAACTCATTATCATAGTATTCTTTACCGATCCAAAGATAAATAAATACTGGTATTTGTAAGTATTTTGAGAGTGCGGGTAGATATATCTTTTGCAAACATTTACGCAGAACTACATATAAGCGTGTGGAAATGGGTTTTTAGTGTAGCAGACATCCACAGTCCTCGCTCAAATCTAAACCCTTTCTCCTTTTTTTTTTCTTCTCAGTTACTAGACTTTCTTGACCATTCTAGAGCCGATTCTTGTGTAGAGCATCAAATAACTCATTTTTTTTTCCAACCATCTAATTTACATTGAGAATTTGATCATGCCAAATGGAATTGGAAATTACATCAAACATATTTTGTTTCACTGTTTATCAATGCAAATTCCATGATATTTATCACCATTATTTCATTTTGACTCTTTTCTTCAAGTATTTGTATATTTTGTTTCACCATTTCTCTTGTTTCTTATCTCAGCAGTACTAAGACAAAGATATGGTGAATGAAATAAGGATTAAAATTAATTAATAAACGAGAAGTTGGAGAAAACTAAGACGACAATCATCATCAAAAAATTTGGAACCACCTTGCTGAGTATGGATTCTGTTTCTAGCATGAGCTTAGGTAGACGGGGAGTTTTGCATATACAATTGTGAGGTCTCTAAATACATGAGTGTTGGTCTAAATCATTAGTTTTGCATATACAATTGCGAGGTCTTTTTTTTTCATCAAGTCCTGGTTAACATCACGCAATGTGATATACATGCGTTACCAATTGCCTCAATGCAATCTTCTTGTCTTTCTAATTAAATTATTTGGGGTTTTTCAATTTTGTTTTCTTGTTGCCAAGTTCTAATTCAATTGAAAGTTTCGTCTTATGCACACAAGGTGTTTGTATATTTCAGTCAAACAGTCTGTGTAGTTGGAATGATTCTAAGTGAACAAGTACTTGTTGTTATGATTAAGTGTAATCAATTATTACAATTTATATGTATTTTTATGCACATGGATGGAGCTACGGTTGTTCACATCATGATTAGCAATTCATACACAACTAACCAGATAGAATTGAGCATACTCGGGTAGTACTATAGGGAGGTTAAGCGAGACGACAGAGAATTAGAACCCATCAGTCTTCTGTCGTTAAGTTTTGAAGAAGAGTTGTTTAAGATCTATCTATACAGTACACTTCACCTTTTGCTTGATATTAGTAGCTTGACATGGTTATCTTACATTTTGCAATTTTGATGTTATCTCAATGTAATAGTCATTTTTAAATGCTGAAGAAGATGATGGATATGTAAAACTTCTTTTGGATTTTGAACGGTGTCAACAAAAGAAGAAGAATCAAGTATACTTTTGGATTACTTTTTTACGAAGATGGTGAGGGCTGATCGTTTTTCGTTTCTGTTGTGGAATTTTTTTTTGTTGGAGAAAATTCGGTTATTGGATTCAATTAGTTTTAAGGGGTAGGAGTATAAAAAATGCAAGTTTTTTGTGATCTTTTTATTAACTGAATTTTAACTGCTTTTGCAACTAACAAGGGGTACCGTTAGTGTTTCCAGGGGTATATAGAGGAACACCCTATTATTATTATAATTATTGGATCAATTTTTTTGTTATTTTTGCTACTGCAGTAGTGCTTAGGCTTGGGCTTGGGAATTTGGTGACCTGACCAATCCTAGTTCCCTTACAAGTTATGTGCCGTTTTTGGGGCTGTATGATTTTTGTTGGGGCTTCAAAACACTAGAATTATCCAGATTGTATTATAAGGGGTGACTACGTAATCCTACCAAACAAAAAAAAAATTATGTCATACAAAAACCCCACCTTTCCATCTTTTTTTTCAAATGAAGAAGTTTATATTAAGAGAAAAGCCAAAAGCAGATTACATCAAGATTGAGAGAGTTACATGTTTAGTATCTCCTCCCAATTGTTATACACTTGCGTAACAACAATCACTACACCATTTGGGGGGTTTACCAACATACTATAAGTGCTGCTAAAAATTCAGGCTGATTTATTGCAACACAAATACAGTGTTAAGAATCCTATGTTGCAAATGTGCTGGGGGGTGTTTGCAGCACTCTATTTGTGTTGTTTTAATTAATTAAAACAACACAAATAAGTGCTGCTTTAATTCAGCAACACTTCTTTTAAATTACCCTGAAACGACATGTGGCACCGAGCTGGCGACATACGTGGCAGCGCCTGCCAACAATGCACGACAGGTGTCAAAGAGCTGAACCAACCAATTAACGACACGTGTCAGAGAGATATCCAACAAATGGACGACATGTGTCGACCAGCAGGCCAATAAACGGATGACACGTGTCAGCAAGCTAACAAATAAACGGACGACATGTGTCATCAAGCTGGCCAACCAATAAACGACACGTGCCAGCAAGATGGCCAATAAACGTACGACACGTGTCACCCAGCTGCTCAATAAACGGATGACATGTGTCATTGAGCTATTCTAATAAATAGAAGACACGTGTCATTTCGGTGACCTGAAAGTGGCATTCCGGCATATGACGGTGACGAATTCTGGTCACCTGAATGTGCCAGATTCTTGTCACCTGAATGTGACAGATTCTGGTCACCTGAAACTGAAATTCACTAAAATTTAAAAAAATTGCAACTCAATTCATAAATTTGCAAATTCTCATTTCAAGAGTGGTTCAAAACCATTTACAATATTCATGTTCATAACCATTTACAATGCAAACTGTTTATAGGGTTCAATACCATTCAACAAACAAGCAGACTACCTAGTAAAGTACTAAGATCCTAACCAATGTACAACACCTTGCCATTCAGTAGCACAGAGTCCAGCTACAGCACCTTGCCATTCCAATTGTTATTGGATGTCTTCCATTCCATCATCAATCTCTTACTTCTCACTTCTGGCCCATGTCTTCAGTCCAAATGTTGCACCACGGTCATAAACCTAGTACACATTAAACAAAACCAAAATGAAATCAGTTAAAATTTTCCAGAGCATAAGCCACTCAGCGAAAAACTAAACATTGCATCCATTATGAAATGTGGCAAGACTGCAAGAGTAAGTTACTAACCCAAGACTTGGCTAGATGTAATCCGTTTCTTAGGGTCTTGTGTTAACATCTTTGTGATGAGATCCTTTGCAGACCAAATATTCCCTTTTCAGTTTCTGCAGTCAATTAACAAATGAGCAAAACATCAGCTAGTTCTGTTCCACCCTGGTAGAATCCCAATTTCGCAGAAAAGCATGTAAGAAAAATTATGCAAAGGTAAACGATTACCAGCCCAAAATGGAGGTACACCACTTAAGAGAATGTATAAAATGACCACAGCACTCCAAACATCTATTTCCTTTTCATAGTGTCGACGCAGAATAAAGCATTATCACAAGTATGTGAACTCCAAACCTACAGGAATCAATTGATGCTCTTTGGTTAAAATGCTTTTATGCATTCTCACAAGTATGTGAACTTCATATCACACGAAACAGATTAAACCAAAACTAGTATCAAGTATCATTATCTAAAACACTTGTAAACTAGTATCAAGTATAATTATTTAGAACGCTGTAGTTTCTACAGGCCTTGAGAGAGAGAAACCAGGATTCATTTTTCATTGAAAACAGAATTTGTCGAGAGAAAGGGTCAAAACGCCTTGGCCAATGTTAAGTTGTAGAAATATATAAGGTGAATCCAAGAAGCCTTACCTTCTTTTCTTCTTGAAGAACTTTTTGGACAAGCATGTACACGGCAGCAATACATAAGTTCTGCACAAGGACAGATAATACATAAATTAGTTAAGACAGGCTTATATGCGGTAGCAATACATAAGTTCTGCACAAGGACAAGTAATACGAAAACGAAATGCAATCTGCTAAACACAAAAGACAAGCACAGGAGGGAAATTAGGCTTACTTTTCTTCTGTCTTCGGCATGACATTTATACTGTAATCCTTCACAAGGATTAGCCCAAGGTTTTGTAGTTTCCCCAGAGTGATATCAGTTGCCATATACAACAGCTCCACCAAGCTCAGGACGACAAGGAAGTTTCTTAATGCAACAATTTAAAATCCTCGAAGCCTCACATAGTCAGTTAAAGACACTATACCTACTAGTTTCTCTTTTAGGACTCACATATGACAAAGATCTAACAGTTTACAGGTAGTAGAATCACGTTTACCCTCTCCCCTGGTATGCAATGAATCCTATTACCCAGCAAACTTAGAACTTTTCCCAAACACCAAACACACATCATAAAATACCTAAAACAATTGAAATTTCTACTTGAAACCATTTGAATCACTTCAAATTACCAAAGATTCACTAATTAAACTAAAACTTGTAAGTTATTTTGAAAATTCAAAACAAAGTAAGAACATAGTTAGAGAACAAAACAGAGATTAAGAGCACGTCATCCTCCACAAGTCATTCCCTGCAACAACAACAACAACAACAACAATTCACAGTTAACAATCTACATTAACAATCGATTAATTACACCAACATCAAGTACAATAACTTCAGGAGACAAACCTGAAACATCTCCATTAACAATCGACTTCATCTCCACCAACATCACCACCACCATCACCAGATCCACCACCACCACCATCACCAGATCCACCACTACCACCATCACCACCACCACTACCGTCACCACCACCAATATTCCCTTCATCACAAAATATAAAATCATACCAAAATCAAAACCAAGCAAAAACCCACAGTTGTAATACTAAATCAAACAAAAACCCTTAGGGTTTGAACCCTAAAACCCAAATTAAAAAAAAAAAAAAAACACTCAAATATGACGAGATTTGTGTAGAGTACCCAGGATTTCTTCACAACTTCATCAGATTAGCCTAGACAAGAACCCCTTGAGATCGAGAATACTTCTGATTTTCAGATCTAGCTTCAAATCTGAGACAGAAAAAAATAAACAGGAAAAGAAACTAGCTTAGATCTAGCTTCTTTGCGTTTAGATCTAGCTTAGATCATATGTTGGGCTCAGATCTAGCTTCTTAGGGGAAAAAATTGAGAGATTGGAACTGGAGAAGGTGGTGCGGTGAAGAGGAAGAATGGGGAAGAGAAAGAGAAAGAGAAAGAGAAGGGGAAAACGATGGGCGTTTTAGGGCTTAGGTTTTTATAAATGACCGAAATATCGGGTTGGACGGTGAGAGATTGGGGGATTGATTTGATTATCGACGGTCGAGAACCATTTGAAGGCTCATACGGATTGGGGGATAGATCAACGGCTGGTATTCACTCTGAAACTCTTGATGAGCGGTGGAGAATCGCTTGGATAGTCATACGGATTGTGTGCTTTCTCAAGCTCGTGTTTTCGGTATTTTTCGAATCAACCTTCGATGCGGTGAAGAATCCGACTTAGGGGATCAATTTAGTGATAATCTAGCAAACATTTATAGGTTTGGTGTGAACGATACCTATAGATTTGGTGTTCCAAGTGAAGAATTCGACTTATAACAAGACGTTCTTAAGCAAAAATATGAATAAGAACATTCGGTTTAGTTGCTCCGATCGAAGAATCCAACTTGTCCCAAGTAGTTTCTAACCAAAATATGATCAATACCTAATTTCAAATTCTTCCGGGGGCGTTGCCCCCTAGACCCCCACCAGGGGCGGTCTCCCCTGGACCCCCTATGTTCTGGTGTTGAAAATATTCCAACAGACGTTATATGAAGCAATGTAGCACTAGGTTTGGTGTTTCAACGAAGAATCCAACTTATCACAAGTAGTTTTCAAGTAACATATGACCAATACGTATACATTTGGTTCTCCGAAGAAGAATTCGACTCGTGAGAAGATGTTACTAAGCAAGATATTGTTAATTTTGGTTCTCCGATGAAGAATCCGACTTATCATAACACGTTATGAACCAAAATATAGAGCTCATGTGTCGATTCGAACATTAGATGTGGTAGAACGACATACGAACTATCAAGCTCCGAGTGACTTCTAACCTCAAATTTATCAGAATCCATCATGGAAACTGATAAATATGGAGCTCATGTGTCGATTCGAGCTTCATATGTGGTAGAACGACAAATGAACTATCAAGATCGATGCACTGAGTGACTTCTAACCTCAAATTTAG
>JAJJMA010163898.1:0-58113 GCA_023529015.1 Papaver nudicaule | reverse complement strand
GAATAGACAAGAACGTGATCAGGTTACCAAGGTTACAGATTAATCCGATTTCAACCAAATATGGTCTCAATCTCCTACCTGTGCTTCCCAACTCTCAAGAGATGTCTTTTATAGTCGTAGGGGGTTCCCAGAGGAGATGCAACCTCTAGAGGATGACTATACCACAACAAGCGTTCACCGAAGTGAAAAGAGTTTACGATCACTTACCTAAGGACCTTCACGTATGCTTGGTGCTTGCGGTATTTGTCCATAGATACCTCTATTTATAGCACTCAATAAGATAGGTTGCTTTGGAATAAAGCAATCAATTACTTGTCCCACAAGTTAAGGAAACCCTAAACTTGCCAACCAAGTAATAGAGATTAATCTCAATTGGAATTCCTTTTAAGTTTATCTGCCAAGTGTTTTGTTAGCTCAAAAACACTTCAAGATAAAATCCAACAGACCTGAGATAATCTTTATCTTATTGACTCATTGAGGATCGTTAGATGGACCACAAAAGATATTATGTGATATACAAGTCCATTTAAGAGATAAAGGAGTTTAGAGTTTGACCCAAGTGAAATTCTGAAAGAATATCCACTAAATCCGACACCAGCAAAGTAACCGACATTGGGTTCGCGTCCTACGTTCGCGAAATAATCAGTCACTTTGGAACTCAGAAGAAATCCGAGTTTCTGGTTTGCGAACCGGTTCGTGAACCGTGCGCCTTGTCAGATTTCGTCAAATCTGGATTCCGCTGGAAGTTCTGGGCTTACCAGGACTTAGACGTGTATACGTCCTCAGCTGTAATCCATGGACTCTTTGCTCAAGAGTACTCCTTTAGATTCATCCATATCCAACTAACGATTTGCAAGCAAACCATTGTAATGGACACATGGCACCGAATCTATCTCATTCATTCTTGTACTCACAACATTTGTGGGAACAAACACTGGTCATGACACAAGGTCACATTAGACAAGAATACGATCTCAATCGCTATTATCACTACTAAAGTAGTCGACTATATTTCGAAAGAATAGAGAAAGTAGAATAGAAGAATTTCCATAAAGTCATAACTCCTACTAACCTTTTGTCGATGAAGAATAATTGATGTCTTCTTTGTCTTCACAGTCTTCGTCTTCAAGGTCTCTACTACTTTGTCTATATCCCAATTCCGAAATCTAAACTCTAGTAGGCTAAATCAAGAATTGAGTTTTGACACCTAAAACTGACAACTAGCTTGACATACCAACGCTAGTGGGTTTGACCGGACAATGTCCTAACACATCTAAAACTTGTAATCCTGTTGATTCTGATTCAGATTAATAATATATGATCTTTGTTTTTTTTTTTTTTTAAAAAGAGGAAAAAAAAACAAAAAAAACAAAGGAAGCAAAAGAGAACAAATCATCATTCTAAACGGCCCTCGTGTTTGAGGAATACAAGGAGAGGAAAAACAAGGCGCAAATCATCATTTGGAAGGCCCTCATGTTTGAAGAATATAAAAGGAATGAGAAATGAAATAGGGGTAAAATCGTCATTTTGAATAGGCCTTATATTTAATCGAATCATTGGAAGAGGAGAAGAATTTTACTACAAGAGATAAAGTCAAGTCTTTTGGAAGTTGGATGAATAATTAGAGAGACATGTCCATCCATCCATTATCCATACACTACATCCTTGGAGTTTTATGAACAACGAACGTTCCCAGGGGGAGAGTAGAGCAGTAAACGTTCCCAGGATTATAGGACTTTAGTTGGGGACACGTTTATGGTGGCCAAAGCCCTGGACATTATTCAACATGAGGGTGTTTCTCTGGGGTTGCATCTTAACGTCTTGAAGACTGAACTTTTCTGGCCTACAATTGATACCAGAGGTTTAGTTGAGGGCGTTTTCCCACCTCGCATATGCTGACCAGCGGAGAGAGATAAGCTGTTGGCTGGACCTGTTAGCCTAAACCCCCAGTTTTGCAAGAGTATGATTGTTAACAGAGTTCATAAGACCACATGCCTGATTGATGCTATACAGAAGCTCAAAGATCCCCAAGGTGAGCTTTTATTGTTGAGGAACTGTTCTGGTGTCTCGAGGTTATACTTTGCTATGCAGACAACTAAGCCTGAGTACTTGGGAGAGGCACAAGTTCTATTTGATAATCACCTCAAACAGTTTCTTAGACATCTTGTTACGGGGGAAGGGCCGGGATTTGGTCTCCTGCAACAAAGGCTTGCTACACTTCCCATCAAGTGTGGTGGATTAGGGGTGTACACCATGGAGGATACTATGCAGTATTGATATTTGGCATCTTGCTTCCAGACAAGAACTCAGCAGGAAAACATTTTGAGGCAGTTTGGTGTGTCCAATTTGAGTATCAGTTTTGATCATGCACTTGCCTTATACAAACAGGTATGTGGTATTGAGAGTTCTTCATTATGCATTGATGATATTGCCCCCCATTCTATGAGTTCTTTGGCAATCAAATACCTCGATGCAGTGAAGAAAGATCTACCTAACCGGTTTGTTATGACGGAGCGGGATTCACCCTTGTGGCAGAGCAACAGGATCAAGCATGCACAAGATTATTTGTTGGCCATTCCGATTGTCGGGCTTAACCAAAAACTTGGGGCTCGACATTTCAGAGCTATCTTGCGTTATAGGCTTGGGATCCCTCTTTTCGAGGATGGTGCCAGTTGTACCAGTTGTGGTAGGGAGATGGATATTTTTGGGTACCATGCCTTGCATTGCTCAAGTGGCATTGGTCTCAAGTATAGACATGACCTGGTTCGTGATACCTTTGTTGATATTTGTTATCGTGCGTGTGTCCCAGCTAGGAAAGAGGTTGATTTGGGATTCCTATCAGATACCAGATTAGCTTTGAGACCTGCAGATGTCTTGGTGTATAACTGGGATAATGGACATGATGTGTGTATGGATATCACAGTTGTTTCACCTTTTAAAGGCGTTGGGGTGCACGCTTTTGTTCCCAGCAAGGCAATTGAGGACGTTGTCGCTCGAAAAAAGACAAGTATTTGGAAAAATGTACTGCTCAGGGATTTGGCCTTGGAGTGATGGCTTTTACCACCTAAGGGGAGTTGGGTAGTGACACTGTGGAGTTCCTGAAGATATTGCGCAATTATATGGCTAGTCATGATGCAAACGTCAGAGTGGGGGATTTCCTTTTCCATAGGATAGGAGTTGTACTTCAAAAAGGGATTGGAGCTCAGCTTATTGCCAGGATCCCATCCAATTCTTGTAAGCTTATTTCAGTTAATGATGATTAATAAAAGATGAATCATTTTGATAAAAAAAAAATGAAAAAAAAAGAAGTAGTTGAACCAGCCACTAGGGAAAATTGGGTAGCACTTGAAGAAGAGAAATGTTGCATGGAGGAATATGAAGATTTGAAGCATTAAACAACCATTTTTGAAGATTGGAAGCATTATCTGAAAGAGGCTCAAGTAAGAGAAATGTCTCGCGGAAAAAAATTAAAGACTATAAGGAAAAATTTGAAGGTTTGAAAGTTAGAGATTTGCGGAGAATCGAGCTGTCAAAGCATGGAAAAATTGAAAATTTTGAATATTTAGAGTTGATTGTGGTTCGAGGATTGAAAGATTCGAAAATTTGGCGATGATGGTAAAATTTTTAGCGGCACCTATCACTCATGTGGCATGCCAGGGTTCATAAGACTTTGTAATATAGTTAAGTACTTTGCTTTTACTCTTATTTTACTTATTTAAAAAAAAAAAAAAACCTTGTTTATTTTGATATTTTAGGATCTTATACCGCTGATTAGCTCTTTTGAAAGTGTACCAGTTGTACGGATTCTCTGATCTTTTGACACAGTAATCAGCGACAAGCAATGTGTGGTGGTAGCTGGGGCAACTCACGTGTCACGACCATCGCGAGGATTGCCAAAGGAATCAGAAGCACAAAGCAAATCTGAGAAATTTTGAGGAGGAGAATCAATGTAATACAAGGTAACCTGTTTTCGCTACATCTACAATGGCACGAGTGCCGCTTCATCGTGATCTTTACATATCACGAGGATGTGTGCTTGTGCAAAATCAAAATACTTAGAAACAATTCGGGTGAACTTCATAGTCTCATCCCGGAGAGTCCATCAATTTTTTGAGTTAATGTGCAAAATTGGGTGTATCGGCTTTGTCGTTCAGTTGCACGCAACCTTCGACAAAGAGGGGCACTGTAAACACTACAATTTTGCACTTACTGAGCCATGTTTCCGCAAGATCATCAAAGGCAATAATTAATTAAGCCTATGCATCGTCCGCCAAGTCTAATGCTTGAGTTAGGTGAGTCGTTACCGATACCCACTAGCTAGACTAGGAGTCTACCAGTCCTTAAGCCCGTTAGCAATGACGACCATCCATAACCCTGATATAAATTTGTTTTTCTCTTGGACTAGAAGGTAGAGGAACTTGTCACGAGTCCGTAGCCTTTTGAATCACCCAAATCCGAGGTCCGTAGCTCAAGATATGTCCAAAATGGTGAAAAGTGTCAAAATCGGGTCCAAAAACTCATTTTAGGCCCATTACGGGTTTATGAAGCTTTGGACGAATTTCTACCCTAAAAATCCTACATTTTCATTTATTAGCCGCCAATTATCTTTGCACCCAAGTTTCTTCCATGTTTGCAAAAATCCTAGAATTAAATAAAATATATCGGTATTTCGGAAAGAAAATGAAATAAAATTTAGAATATGAGAATAATATTTTTTTAAAATAGAAATGAATTTTTAAAGATGAAAATGATATTTAGGTCTTCAATTCGAACCATCCGATTTAGGTCATTTAATCCAAAGGTTATCATTAAGGAGAAGACATTATAAATAAGGAGTCAGATTTTTGAGAAAAGGGGAGAAAAGATGAATAAGAAATTTTTTTACAACATAATTTACGAGAAAGATTTAGAGAAGAATTGGGGTAGAAAGAGCTGGAGACATTGAGCCGATACGATCTTGTGGAAACACCGTGCTGGATAATCTAAGTAACATTTGGTCGATTGCTACAGCGAAAACAGGTTTGCGCCTATTTTATTATTTTATTTTATTGATTGATCTGTTCAAAGATAAATGGAAAATGTTTTACTGACTCTTTGTCCTTTTGTTGGCCTTCCTTCGCCAAGTTTTGTTTGCATGCAATAGACTTTAATTAATGAAACATATTCAACAATCACTTATGGATCATATGCTAGGATTTAAGTTTCATAAATTAATTTGTCCTTTTACACATCTCAGTAAGTTGAGGTCGTAAGACCTGCCTCCCTTCCATTTTCATTTTATGTGAGTTGGTTAATTTTGATTAATGATAATATTAATAATTCATGATTAATTAATAATAATTATATTATTGATTTGAATGATTAATTAATTTTGGTAATTTTGGTTAATGAATGATTGATTTTGGAGATTGCTTTTAATAATTGAATTGTTCTATTTTTTAATAATAATAATAATTTTTCTTTGGAGTTTGATTTGATTATTTGAGTATGGAATCTGATGATTTGATATTTTTGCAGGTTATAACTTAAGTCTGTCAAGTTGTGATATTGAATATATATTTTCGTAATCGAAACTCCTGAAATCCCAAATATAAAGTAGAGGTCAATCTTTAGATTGGACGGGCCAGGTGCCTCACACCTTCCTGGCTCGTACCTTGATTCCCGAACCCGCCAGACTTGTGCCTTATTTGGGTCCCAGCTCCATTAGTTGGGTGGCGGCTTCGATAATAATTCAAAGTGTAATTTCCATTATAGACGCTTAGAGATCTTAACGGGTTCTCGTCCCGTGGATTTCGACGGTATCTACAATTGCATATTAGTATAACTGGTAATCCTATACTAAGTAGCATAGATTATCCTATTGTGTCCTACTTCTGGGAATTTATTAGTGTCTTAGCTTGGAATTGCCAAGGTTTAGGTTCTCAATGAAACTAGAAATAGCCTCATTTGACACTTTAAACAAAACCAATCCTGATATTTTATTCATTTCAGAAACAAAACAACAAAACAATGCTATGCGTAATATAATGAGGAGTGTAGATGTTTATAATTATTGGCTTGTTCCTCCTAGAGGAACTGCTGGAGGCCTTTGCTTGATTTGGAAAAACAACATAAAACTCACTATTTCTGATTACGATCATAACTACATAAATGTGGTTGTCCACCCTATGAATAATCATGTAGAATGGATTCTTACTTGCTTCTATGGTAGCCCATACACCACCCCTATGAAATTAGAATCTTGGAGTATTATACAAAATATGGCTTATAATATGAAAAAACCTTGGGTCATTTTGGAGATTTAAATTTGGTCTTACATGCTGAAGAAAAAATGAGTAGATTCCCTTTTGATAAGTCTTAGGCTACTACCTTTAATAATTTGATTAACATATGTGGTCTCATTGACCTTGGTTTCTCTGGATATATTTTCACTTGGAATAACCATAGAAAAGACAAGAATTTCGTTGAAGAAAGATTGGACAGGGCATTAGGTAACTCTTTATGGGTTACCCATTTTCCCAAATCCAGTGTAAAGCATTTGGGTCCATTAGCTTCTGATCATGTGCCCATGGTAATGAACACCCATAATACTTGGAATGATGGGGCAACCCCCATTTAAGTATTTTGGAGATTGGATGAAACATGAAGAACAGTGCCGGTCCTGCATCTTTAGTGGCCTAAAGCCAAAAAAATTGTGTGGCCCCCTGTTAGTAGAAATGATGTTAAATAACCAAATTTTTTCTCTTTTAATCCCTTGTAAAATCTGTTTTCAATTTGATGCCCCTCACATTTCTATTTTTAATTAGTTTTTGCCCCATATTACCGAAGTTTTACATTAAATCCCTTTTCTGCTAGTCTCTTCTCTATGCAACATATAATGAAATTTTTTATTTTGTGGCCCCCATTCTTTGTGTAGCCTAAAGCGCCACTTTCCCTGCATAATGGCAGGGTCGACCCTGATGAAGAATGCAAGCCATTAATTGAGGAGTATTGGAAAAAAGTAGTTAAAGGATCACCAGCTCATACTGTAAATAATAGGTTAACCACTGTCAAGCATACATTGAAGGATTGGAATAAGCGTACTTTTGGAAACATTAGAACCAACATAGAAAAAATTAAAATAAATCTTTAAAAAAACAATAGCAGAACTAGCTATCCTAATAAAACAAAAATCTAGCAATCCTTGGAAACAATCTTTCTGAATGGTACAATATTCAAGAAAATTTTTGGAAGGACAAGAATAGAGATCAAAATATCTTGTTAGGGGATAAGAATACTAGGTATTTTCATACTAGAGCTAAGCAAAGATTTATGAGAAACTGAATATGAACGATAAAGGATAAAAATAATGTTTGGCTTAATAGAAAAAATGAAATTGCATGTTGTATTATTTCTCATTTTCAAGAAATTGCCACTACTGTGAAACCTTGTTTGGACCAAAACATGGTAGATTTAATCCCTGTTAGCATAAACTCTGATGATAATGACATGCTTTGTTTTACGCCTGCTTTGACTGAAATTAAGAAAACTTTATTTTCAATGGAACCTGATAAGAGTCCGGGCCCTGATGGTTTCCCTCCCATTTTGTTTCAACAGAATGGGATATTGTGGGACCAGACTTAACAAAAATGATTCAAACTTTCTTCGAATCTGGTCATATTTCAAAAGAGTTGAATGCTTCCTTCATTTCATTAATTCCTAAAACTTTAAATCCCATCACTCCTGCTGAATTTAGACCTATATCATTAGCTAATACAACTTACAAAATAATTTCAAAATTTATGGCTACCAAAATGAAAGGGTTATTGAGTAAAATATATCGCTTGTCCAATCTGCCTTCATTCCTGGAAGGCAGATTTCTGAAAACATAACAATTGCCCATGAATTAATTCATAAAATGAGAAAAAGTAAAAGTAAGAAGAGTTTTATAGGGTTAAAAATAGATATGTTGAAAGCTTTCGACAGGGTGGAATGGGATTTTTTGCTCCAAGTTATGAAGAAAATTGGCTTTCATGAGAAATGGTGCAATCTTGTACATCAATGTATATAAACCACTACTTTGGCTATTCTTATAAATGGCTCTCCAACAAAATTCTTTAAACCTACTAGAGGATTGAGACAGGGAGACCCTATTTCTCCATATTTATTCCTTTTCTGTATGGAGGCCCTTTCGAGAACTATAATGCATGCTGAAGACCAAGGCCTCATAAAAGGAATTAAAATATCTAATAATGCTCATCCTATTAGTCACTTAATGTTTGCTGATGACTGCATTATATTTTGTGTTTCTAGTAATGTGTCTTGCAATAACCTTGTTAACTTGTTTAAGGACTTTAGTGAAACTTCTGGTCAGTTAATAAACCTAAGTAAATCAGGTGTCTTTTTTAGTTCTAAAACTGATCCAATAGTTAGAAATAGTGTGAAGCAAATACTAGGGGTTAGTGAAATACCTTTGAATGATAGATATCTAGGATCTCCTTTGTTTACTTGTACTTCGAAAATAAATGTTTTGAACCACTTGTGGAAAAAATGAAAAACAGATTGATAGGATGGAAAGGTAAGTTATTGAATCCCGCGGGTAGGGCAGTAAAGATAAGAAATGTATCTTCTTCTGCTTGTGTTTATCAAATGAATGCTTTAGAATACCGGTTAAGATTTGTAAAAAAATAATCAAATTGCAGAGGGACTATTGGTGGGGTAGGGATGAAAATGGCTGGAATGAGCAAGGAAAAAGGTTTATGTCTAAAAGCTTGGAATAGTATGTGTAAACCATTAGATGAAGGGGGTCTAGGATTCCAAATATGAAAAAATTTAATATAGCAATGTTGTCTAAAATAGGATGGAAATTGCATGAAAACCCAGATTCCTTATGGGCAAAAAGTTTAAAAGATATTACCATGTGACTGATATTCTTCACATAAACACCAAACCAAAACAAAGGGATAGTTGGATATGGAAAGGTATCCTTCTAGGAATTGAATATTTAAAGAGGAACTGTTTTGGGGAGGTAGGGAATGGTGAAAACATAGGTATTTGGGATGATTACTGGATTCCGAATGTGAAACCAACAGATTACAAACAAAGATCTGTAAGTATGGATGTTACAAAGGTATGTCAATTGATTACAACTAACAAAACATGGGATGTTACAAAAATAGCTGCTTGTTTTGACAAAGTAAATGCTAGTAAGATAATGAAGATTCCAATTCTAGGCAACGGTACGGCAGATACCCCCCACTGGACCCTAACCAATACAGGTATTTTTACTGTTAAATCTCTATATAGAAGCATCAATTCCACGGGAGTAACAAACAGACAGTGGAGCAAAATTTGGGCTATGAAAACAACACCTTCAATCAAAACATTCATCTGGAAGGCAGCACATTCTATACTATCAAATAGTGTAAGAGTTGCAGCCATAAAACCAAAAATAGATATACGTTGTAAACTTTGTAATGAAGGGGGTGAATCCCTCACCCATTTATTTATGAAGTGTAACTTCACAAAACAGGTATGAATTCATCTTAATCTTGATATTGACTATGTAATGCAAAGCGCTAATACCTTTCATGAATGGTTAAATGGGTGGTTTACTAAACAAGATAGAGAAAACAATGCTATGGAGTGGAAGGTTTTCTGTAGCATTGTAACATGGCATGTATGGAAGGCAAGGTACAATATTGTGTTCAGGAAGGAAAACCAAAATAGTGTTGTCACAGCAAGGAAGATAGTAAAATTCATAAACAACTTCATGTGGGTTAACAAAAAAGTCTATGACCTGATGCAAAATCTTTTCTACAACCCAATGAAGGATAAGTCATTGACTATAACAACTCAACAACCCCGATAACAACATTGCATATATGGCATTGAAGATAAATATCATTATATCTATGTTGGAACCTGTATCTAGTTCAGAATTGGCTTAACTGTGATTGATTCTGCAGGTTCAACCATTGAAGCTAGGGGAAGGTGGGCTAATTGTACAACTAGAGAGAAACTGGAAGTGGCTGGAGCTGAAGCGACTTTCAAATGAGCTACTGAAATGAGTGGACAACATATCATATTCCAAAGCGGCTCCCAACCAATTCTCCAGCAGCTAATAAGAATGTATGCAAAGGCAAGGGAAACAAGATATCAACAAAGTTCGGACTTTGGAAACCAAGTTCAGTTTGATATAAACTTTAAATCTATAGCATTTGTAAGGTGAAGTAGATACAATCTGGTTTGGCCAGCACATCTATCTGTATATTGCTATAGATTCTCTATTTTCGGCATAATTGGAGAGACGAGAGCCTTTTAGACATAATGAACTATCTAGATATCTATATCTGGAATGTAACTGGATCAAATCCAAGAGCCTTTGTAAGAAGGTTTTTTTTTTTTTTACCAATTAATGAATGAGGAATGAGGTTAATTGATGAATTACGGAAGCTTACAACGGAATAGATAAATCGAACCGATAAATAATCAACCAAATTAGTTTCTTCTACCCTTATGTTTCTACCCAATATCAAATTGGAAACCAAGGAAGAACTTAAATATGGAAATCCTTCTCAAAGAACTTATAATTTCTACCCAATATCAATTGGAAACTACAAGATACTAAGAGGCTTCTGAATGGAACTCTAGAATTAGAAGAACCTATTCCACCTAGAGATTACAAATAGGGTTTGTAGAAGAGAAAACTCTCATTCTCATATAATTGTTTGAAAAACATGAATAAAATCTAAAAACTCCCTTTCCTAAAATTCCATCTTCTTATTTATAGTTGGCACAAGGGCATATTTGGTATTTCATAAATACCACTATGCATCATCCTCCCCATCTTGAGTGAAATTCGTCCTCGAATTACCAATTTGTAGTTAACACTATGCATCATCCTCGCCTCCTTGAGATACGTTCGCCCTCGAATTGTTAATTTGTACTTGCCATTTGTGTTTAAACTTCTTCCTTGCACCAAGACAATTCTTCCACGGATTTTCCCATTGTAATTACTCACCAAGTCAAGCATTTTGTGGTTATGGTAGAGAGCATACCCAAGTAACGAAGAAACACCAAGTAGTTCTCTCAATCTTGCACGGTGACTAGCTTCATTATATCGACTTTCAAAGAACGCCCAAATTGGATCAATATATATCAATTCCTCGTAAAGTTGTAGCTTGAGCAAGTCTTATTTTCAATCATTAGCTCGCTAACTTGGAATTGTTCTTGAGAAATCTCCATTGCACTTTCCCTCTCTACTTCATACCTTGGAGAACCAAAACTTTCAATTTCACCATCGTTAAATACCTTACTATATGTTGGACATAAGCGTTCATCTTTCTCTTGTCCTTTACATGTTAACACTTCTTCCATGGTAGTATAATAATTAAAGATTCGGTCCAAACTCACACTTTCTTGATAGATTGGATGAATACCCTTTATTCGAATTTCCTCAAAGCTTGAAAAACTATCAAATTTTGGTGAAGACATTTCATCAAACACCTTGTGGACAACATCTTGATGCTCTTCCTTCTCTTGAGTTCTTGATGATAGTATTTGATCCATAAGAGTGAAATAATCAAAAATTTGAATCTACATTCATATCCTCTTGATATATTGGAAGAATACCCATTATTTCATTTTTCACATAACTCAAACAACAATCAAATCTTGTTGGAGACATTTCATCGAACACCTCGTGAGCAATTTTATCCTCTTCATAGTTTAAGGAGAAATCAAACCTTGGTAGAGACCTTTCATCAAACACCTTGTAATCAATTTCTTGATGCTCATCCACATCAAAGGAAATTAAACTATTTAGTTGTATTCTATCTTGATATTCACTAGGAAGAATTCTTGATTCAAATTGTTGTAATTGATGTCTTTGAAGCATCCAATAAAATTCCTCACAAACTTCATCCATCCATTGATACAAATTATCAAACACTTCATGTATCATATTTGTTAACATATCCTTTGAGTGAATCTTACCCATATGAACTCTTCTCTTTGACACCATAATGAAATCATAAAAAGAATGAAATACCCAATTTGAAAACACTTTCAAAACAACCCAAAATACTTGATAATCAAATAAATAGTTTTTTTTTTTTACCTCAAGAATGCATATCTTCACAGCTACCTTCCCAAAAGAACCAAACCTAAGGCTCTGATAATGATGAGATGCGGAAGCTTACAACAGAATTGATAAATATAACGGATAATCAATCAACCAAATTAGTTTCTTCTACCCTTGTTTCTACCCAATATATCAAATTGGAAACCAAGGAAGAACCTAAATATGGAGATCATTGTCTTACAACTTATAATTTCTACCCAATATCAATTGGAGTATCTAAATGAAACTATAGAATTAGATGAACTAATTCCACCTAGAGATTACAAATAGGGTTTGAAGAAGAGAAGACTCTCATTCTCTCACAATGTTGAAAAACATTTAATAAAATCTAAAACTCCCTTTCCTAAAGCCTTATCTTCTTATTTATTGTTGCACCAAGGTCATATTTGGTATTTCATAACACCACTATGCATCATTAATCCTCTTTTTCGAAAAAAAAAATAAAAAAAAATCAATCAATGAAGAAGAAAACAAATAAGAGTGACAGTAGTCATAGTCAAATTCAATTTGACTTTTAAAGGTGGTAAATAGCAAAACTAAAATTGCAAAGTAAATTATTTCTATTGATTGTGATGAGGGAAATAGAGAAAGTGTGGATGGTAAATAGGAAAGACCTTTAACAATTGATGTAACAACCCTGACTTAGACGAGACAACTGACATAAAGAAGAGAGCAAACACATTGTTTTTGATGATAGGTTACTGACCGAGGATTAAATAGCAAGAACAAGTCGTAGTCTCTTTTAGCCTTCATAGAAAATTGGATTTTAATTTCGGAAACAATAATCTGTGCATAATCAAGAGAGGATCCCGTTACATGGTTAAAATGACACTACCTTGATATAGTCGCCCCGTTTTTTTTGTAACACTCAAATAACAAAAAATTTGAAGCTAATTATTTGGTGGCATGTTCTTCTTACGGTGCTATATCTGATACGTAGAACACCCTCATTTACCACTTTGATAACCATTGGTTAATTTTTTTGATTCTAAGGTTGAGAATATAAGTGGGAGATGATAGTGTTATATGTCTCGAAATGTGTTCATTTTCTGTAGAAAGATAGACTTGAGTAAAAAGAATATGCCACTAAAAAATTATCTTTAAACTCCTTGTCGTTTAAAGGTTACAAAAAAAAGAGCCAACAATGTCAAGATAGTGCCATTCTAACCATGTCAAGAGATATAATACAGCTTCACGCGACATGTATGTGGATGATTCAGATTTTCAAAGCAATTGGGAAGGGACTTTCAGTTGGTTTACTGTGTTCAAGATATTATCACAAACCACCAAACAAGTATATATAAATTTCACGACAACTGGGACAAGAAGCAGTGCAACGAATTTCATGGCTACTAGGACAAGAGGTAATACAGCAGTAGGCAAACTTTTTGTTCTTAATACAGTAGAACCTCTATATAAGAATATCCTTGGGACCACGAAAAAATATTCTTATATAAAGGTTATTCTTATACGGAGGTCTACCTTGGAAAGCTCAATCTTATTTTGTTACACCTATACCTTGAAATATACATATGTATGCATGGGAACACACAAAAATGTACCAAAGTAATACAATTACCGATCAATCTTTGTTTAGTTGCACAAAACTCGACAATTGTTTAAAAAACTAATAAACAAAACTATACGAGTGAAGCTATTTTTACTCAACGGTGGAAGAAAAAACATCGAATCCACTATGAATCAAAAGGATCTTACAAAATGGTTACACAAATCTCTACATCTTAAATTTTAATGTACGACAAGACCTATACTATTTATATTATAGTGTCAAATTATTCTTATATGGAGATAGGTTACTTAAGACGGGACCGGAAAAAATTATGATAAGAAGTTTATTCTTAAATATTACTGGCCCAAGTCGGGACCAAAAAAATTTATTCTTATACGGAGGTTATTCCTATATACGGAGTGTTCCTATATAGAGGCTCTACTGTACTTCTACTCACGTAATTAAAGTGTCAGATGGCTACAAATTATACACACTAGTGGGCATGATTTATTTGAAATACCAAGTCCGTCAGCAGCTATAATTCAGATAACATATTAACATTGAAAGAACAAACAAGCTATCAGCGAAATAATCAATTCTTAACCTTGCGGAATATGTTCTGTTCACATCATAACCAGAATGCCCAAATATATAGATGTAAAAAACCCATTGCATATCTGCTACACATTTTTAGTGTCCATGAGGCATTGTCTTTACCTAAATCTACGGTCTCTACAACAAGATCAAAGTTTGAAGCCCGAAACTTTCTTCAATCTAACTAGAGCATATTGATTGCGGGAGTCAAAGACCCAAAACTGAAGAAACTTCATCAATTAACATGGATATAATATTCTAACACACTTGGGTAAAAAGTTCTAAACCATCATTCAACAACAATAATACAGTAACAAAATGATGCAAAAATGAGAGGAAACAAGATACTCACATTGTATGAACATCAGGTCTCTCACACTGACTGAGCAAAAGCCCCCAAAACTAAATCACCATTTCTTATACTGATTTTGATTAGCATGGCAAGAACAAGCCCTTTTTCTATACTTGTATTTCTTCCACTCTTCTTCCGGTGGTGTTCTATTTGCAGCTTCCGATGCGAACTTCTCTGTTCTTTTTTACATTTTGGTTTTCTGATATTCCTTTGAGGTGATCAAACTGTCCCTTTAGTGTGACCACATCATACCCCATTTCTTCAAGAGTTGTTAGTCTTGAACTGTATCCATCAATCTTATCAAGAAACTCAGTAGGATCAACTGACTCTGATAATCTCTGAGCAAGATTGGTGAATTCCAAATCCAAAACTAACTTCATCCCGTTACGAAAACTAGAAGAATACTTTTGTAATGGTTTAAACTGGGGATTCTGAGGCATGGTGTTGAATAGGTTATCTCTACAACTAATAAATTCCTTGGAAAACTCAAGTGAATGGGGATCATCAGGTGACAATCTCACTTTCTTTGTGAAGTATTCTGATATTCCTATAAGGTAATCAAACTGTCCTTTAAGTGTGACTACATCATACCCCATTTCTTCAAGAGTTGTTAGTCTTGAACTATATTCATCAATCTTATCAAGAAACTCAATAGGATCAACTGATTCTGATAATCTCCGAGCAAGGTTGGTGAATTCCAAATCCAAAACTAACTTCGTCCCATTACGAAAACTAGCAGAATACTTCTGTAATGGTTTAAACTGGGGTTTCTGAGGCATGATGTTGAATAGATTATTTCTATATCTAATATATTCATCAGAAAACTCAAGTGAATGAGAATCACCTGGTGACAATCTCACCTTCTTCGTAAGAGGAGGATTTGAAGAAGAAGAGAAAACCAATCTCAGTTTCTTCGCAGGAGGATTCGACGGAGAAGCAGATGTAGTAGTGATCTTCATTTTGAGAGGAGGATTCCTAGGAGAAGCAGAAGTAGTTGTTATCTCCTTTTCGAGAGGAGGTGCAGAAGTAGTTTTGATCTTCTTTTCGAGAGGAGGAGCAGAAGTAGTGGTGATCTTCTTTTCGAGAGGAGGAGCAGAAGTAGTAGTGATCTTCTTTTCTAGAGGAGAAGCAGAAGTAGTAGTGATCTTTTTTTCTAGAAGAGCAGCAGAAGTAGTAGTGATCTTCAATTTGAGAGGAGGATTCGAAGGAGAAACAGAAGTAGTGCTAGTCCTCCACTTTATGGCAGGAGGATTCGACGAAAAAGCACTATCAGTAATCTTCCTTGTCTGTCCATCATAACACTTATTACAAACAGACTGCAAAAAACAGCAGAGATCGACCCAAATCAATAATGAAATCAAATTAAAATTCAAAGATAAGTATTAAGAATGAAATTTCTCACATTGTCTCTCCATCCAATAGTTTGACACTTACTACACTTCTTTAATTTGTCCTCACTAACAATAAAGCGAGACTGCAAACACACCAGATTCATTTGAGATTAACAATGGAAAAGAAAACGAAATTATAAAACATTTTCATAAATTTGTTTACCTTGGGTGGTGGTCTCTTTCGGAGAGAATACGTAGTAGGTTTTGTATCATGTTGACAACCAATGCATCTCTTATCTGTACAAGCGGATGAAACCGATCCTTGAGGACGAGGAGGATTCGTAGGAGACGCAGAAGTAGTACTAGTCGTCTTCTTAACAGTAGAAGGATTCAACGAACTAATAGTAGTTTTCGTTCTCCGAAATATCTCTTCATCACAACACTTGTTACAAACAAACTGCAAAAAACAGCAGAGATTGACCCAAATCAATGATGAAATCAAAATCAAAAATCCAAAAATAAGTATTGAGAATGAAATTTCTCACATTGGGTCTCCGTCGAATATTTTCTACTGTAGTTTGACACTTAATACACTTGTTTACTTTGCCCCCACTAACCTTACGAGACTGCGAAAAACACCAGATTCGTTTGAGATTAACAATGGAAAAAAAAAAAAAAAAACTACAGAACATTTTCATAAATTAGTTTACCTTGGGTGGTGGTCTAGAAGCCGTAGTAGGTTTCGTATCATGTCTCTTATCAGTACCAACGAATGAAACAGATCCTTGACGAGAAGGATGATGTGAAGGTTTAGACTTTCTGCTCTTGCTCTTCTGTGTAAATTGTCTAAAGTAACAAGTATTACAAAGCTCTTTTCCTACACATCTCTTGGATTGCCATTGTTTAGTTTCTGTAGTTCCACACGCACTGCATCTTTCAGGCTGAAAATAAACAAACAGTATATCAAAATCCCATAAAAATAAAAAAAAAAATGAAAATTTGAAAAATGAAAAAATAAAACAAAAAAAACTTGTAATTACATCGGGTATTAATTGTTGTGGTCGAGGTTCACCGGGATATGATCTAATTCCTGTTGTAATGTATTTGATCGCATGATGTTTAAATCTCTCGTAACATGTGTGACAAAGTTCTGCTCCTTTATATTGCTTGAGATGCCATTGACAAGTATTTTTAGTTCCACACTCGCTGCATTCTGCTGGCTGCAAATACAAATAAAATCAAATCAATAGTTTTTTTTTTTTTTTTTTTTTTTTTTTTTTATAAGCCGAACTTGTATTAAGAAGAAGAGTGCAAAATTACAGCGGGAATTAGGGGTTTGTTTACTCTTCCTCCCCCTCCTCCTCCTTTTCTAGGGTTTTTCGGAGATTCATCATTTGATTCCTCTTCACGGCCACCAGATACCTTGAAAAATCAATGATGAAATTAGGAGAATGGGATTGATAATAATAATACTACTAAAGATTTCTTACATTTATAGTTGCATCCATCCCCTCCCTTGATTTATAGTATTACATTACATTACATTACATTACACAGAGAATGAAGAGAAGAAGATGACACCAATTCCAACAGTGAAGAAGAACGAGAAAGAAGAGGAAAGTAAATGAGTAGGTTGGGTAGGGTAGGGTAGTCAAAGTATTTTATTTCAGGGTGATTTTATAAAATGCCCCTGTTTGAAATATGCTAATATAAAGTGCCTTTACTTTTTAAGTATTCTATAAAGTGCCCCGTTTTTTTGAAAAAACGTTAAACCTTTGTTCACCCATTTTAACCCACATTATCCCCCAGCTGGCATCGAATAAAAGACGTGTACACCCCTGAACGAGTCAATGATTCGACCCATAACCGAGTCAAACCGATTCAACCTGTTTTCAAGCCAACACAAGATGCTTTCAACTGACTCAACCCTTCATTACATTAACACAACATGTTTGAAACGAACCAGACTCAAAAACCACTGAAGCTGCATCACCAACAGTTTCCAATACCACCCATAAAGGACCCAGATGGATTCGAACCATCATCCTCTACAAACCTTGGAGGTTTGAGCACTCTTGCCATTTTGAGCTTATGAGTCCATAAAGTAAAATGGGTATACAGAACAACTTCAACCATCAGAAAACCATAGCATCTAAGTGAAATGATGAAGCAGATGGGTAGCTCAAATAAAATACCACGAGGAATTGTGTAACCAGGAAAAACGCCAAAAAAAAAAAAAAAACTGAAAATGTATAGGCATATATTTTTATATCAAAACTGATAAGGTGGCATTGACTGCAATACATAAGACAATGACTAAGCAATTACTACCGAAACAACAAACTTACGAGATTTTATCATTTCACTCTAACGAAAACGAAGACTACATTGACTGCAATACACCCTGACTATAAATACAAACCAAAACACTGAAATTCATCAAAATCAACAGTAAAACACAATTTAATCATCCATCTCAAAGTAGAATGTTTCACACAACTTACCACATGCTCCCACATCCAACAATTTAATCATCCATCTCAAGGTCCACTCTCTGATTGTTATGACATCCTCTAGCAATCATCCTCTATGGTTCAGTAGAAACATCTTATAGCGTTCATCTACAGAGATAGAAGTACTTGCTGACTACAAATCACAACACCAACATAGCCAAGTCTTAGAGTTTCCAAGCAAGAAGTTTCAAGCATAAGTATTCAGTACCTCTGTCCATGATATCCAGCTGCAGTAAACATGGGAGTTAATATTCGGCAAAAAAGAAAATTATGGACATCTAACCTGTGTCCAAACACTGACATATCAAAATTTCCAAAAAGAAACTGAAAAATCTTTCACCCTGTTAATTACACCAATAGTTCGATAACCTGCCAACCAAAAACGATGCAAGCCTTAGAATCAAGTTTATTGTTAACTAACATAAGAACAACTACATCTATTTATCCATTTGCACACAAGAAAGAACAATGCTAAAAGAAAATCTACAAAATTACCATCAGGATCACACGTAGCCAAAAATAACAAACGCATAGAAAGTAAGCTCATACGTAGCCAAAAATAAATGTCAACTTTGAAGGAATTCCAAGGGTTACAAACCAAAACTCTAACCTCTAGTATCAATCATGATAATTAGGATGTGGATAACAAAGGCATAGACAGTAAGCTCATACATAGCCAAATATTGACTTATCAGTCTAAATTTATGTCAACTTCTGAAGATTTGAAGGCAAATAAACATGAAAACCATGCCTAATAAAGAACTACAGGGTATAAAGGTGTTTCCCTGGAACCAACAAAGCACATACACATGAATATTTGAAGATCTGGGAGCAAAAAGAAAACATGAAAGACGTTCCTACTGCCTAACGGTGTACATAACTCTGTACATGTATCATATAATCACAGTAGGTTTACAAGCTAGCATCCAGCCAAACCGAAACAGTTAGATGATAAATTTGCACCAAGGTTAATGCCGCGGTGATAACATTGCCTAACCTGGTACTAATCTGCTGGGCACTTGAAATTAAACAAAAAGAAAGAATCATGGAATAAAAACGCCCATAAGAGCATGAATAAAGGATACTCTTTCCTCAACTGCAGCGAATGATTCTTAGAACACGCACCCATATCCATTTTCTGACACAAAATAAACAGAATAAAAACATCAGCATCAACATTATACAACATAAAGTATCACCTTAATCATACCCTATTTGCATTAGCACAGGGCTTATAACTGTAGAGGCAGGGTAAAATTTCCACACTACCCCGCCTAGCACAACAACAAAATCAATATATACGAAAGCACATGATAGTGTGAGATCTTGCTGATGATCAAAAGAGGCACATAGTATAAACATATAACAACACGAAAGCGTGAGATCTTGTTGGTTTAGTTCTGTAAAACTAGAGCAAAATGTCTCTGTAACGTGATATTTATGATACTTCCCATGGTCAGATCAACACGAAATTTTAAACGAACCTTCCTGACACATCTATGAATAACATATCAAAAATTCATAAAGTTCTACCGGTTAGATTCTGATTTATAATACAAACAGCACATTATTTTAGTTGTCAGACAGACGGATTCGTGTTTCAAACCAGGGTTTCAGTTCTTACTTACGTTACCAAGAAAAACTTCAACAATGGAAAGCCTAGTACTAACAATAGAATGGAGCAGGAATGACTGATAAGTAGAACACCATTCACCACTCTAAAGTAACCATACCTAAAGGTATATTATGCAGCTAAACACAATTCTCTACCAATCTATGACATATCAGCTCACGACTTCACAGTCAGTTCATATGGTGCAGTTTAACCAATATATATTATATACAACACTAGTTTTTATTCATAGAAGTAGATAGGTGTAAACAAGACCAACTGACTGCATAGTATACTCGAAACTGGACTCGAAACTGACTGCATACTATACTCGAAACTGGACTCGAAACTGACTGTAACTCTACTATCATAAGCACACTGAATTAACCACCACTGACCAGAACACAAAAAATAACAAGAAACTATAGCAAGACTTGATATAAGAACCCTTTTTTTTTTTCAAACAACCATCATATAAACATTAAACGCACTAGGGTTTTCGAAATTCTCACGAATTAGATGCAGTTTTCCTCTTCTTCTCCTTCTCGTTCATCTCCTCGGGAATCCTGAAACCAAAATCCAAACACGTTAGGGTTCATGCATCAACATCAATAAACTCAAAAATTAGTCAAATCAACCTAGGGGTTTCGTGATTCTTACCCAGTTTCATATATTTTCCTCTTCACAAAATTTTCCTTCATCTTCTCAATCAAACCCTAACTCTCAAACAAACCCTAACTAAAATTCTTGCTGGATTGCTGTAAAGAACCCAGAAACTCACTCACTATCACTCACACTCACTCGAACTCTGTCGATTTTGATCGATTTCTTAGGAGTTCGATCGAAACCCTAAGTTGTAACTTATCCTCTTTTTCCCTCTCTTCTTCTCTCGATATTTCTGAGGAAAAGAAATGAAAGAAAACGAAAAATCGTAGACTCTCTACTGATAACTATCTGAGGGTATGCTGGTAATTTTGTTAACTAGTTTGACTGGTCAGATATTGACCTAACTCTATAGAGTTTTCTTTTAACGGTAAGGGCACTTTATAAATGAAAAATATTTCGGGGGCAGACTAGTAAGTCGGTTTTCAAACTAGGGGCACTTTATAAATTATCTCTTTATTTTAATAAAGGGCGGAGAAATATAACGGTGATTTGAATTCACGGACCAGATCTTTTTCATGGATACTTCCTGAACAAATTCTTTAAGGGTTCGTTTGGCACGGAAGGAATTGAGGGTGGAGTTCAACAGAAGGAGTCAAGGGTGGAGTTCAGTTTTGGGGGTGTTTAGCACGGATGGAATTCGAATTCCAAGGAGTTCTTCAATGTAAAATGAAATGACATCACTCCTGAAAGTTGAAAACTCCATCGGTTGACCATATTGACATTTTAGTTTTTATTTCTTCACAATATTTGATTTCTTGCTTTTACAAATTTACTTTTATGATTAATTAAATAAATAAATAAATATATATATATATATATATATATATATTAAAATATTTTATTATTTTTTAAATAATTATATTTTTAACGTTAAATGATTAATTAATTTTTAAATATTATATTATTTTTTAAATATTTTTCCAGTCTTTTAAATATTGATTTTGAATATTAAATATATGAAAATTTTAATGGATAATATTTATAGTTTCAATTTATTAATGAAAAAAAATTAATCCCTTCTTGTGAAAAGTAATCTCATAAATTACCAAAAAAATAATAAAATATAATTTTTTTTAAAAAAAATTAATGATTCTCGAAATATAAATCAAATATATTATAAATAAAAAATAAAATTAAAGTTTTGAAAAACAAAAATAATATAATTATCAAAATTGGAAGGATGGAGTTCATTTTCTAGGTAGTTTGAATTCTAGATAGTTGGAACTCCCTAGAATTCAAACTCCATCGGTGTCAAATGCACCCTTACTACTGTACGAGTGAGTGAGTTTCTGAGCGGTTTATCTCTAGGGGTGGAATCATCAACCCCTAAGCTCGGCAGTTTGGGATTTTCCCTTGTCGATGGTTCTGAGCGGTTTATCTTTTTTAATGATTTATATTTATGTCCATGTTTGTGTAGTCTTGTTTGTAGAACTGGTCTGTTTAGGTTTCTTTCTCACATGGATATTGTAACTTTATCTGTATTGGTGTTCTTAGTGTTGTTGGGTCACTATCTGCTTGTGGAGGGTAAAACACCCTCGGGACACGTGTCAGGATCAGAAGGATCGGGCCCTGCCAGAAGATGTCGCAGCCATACCTCGGGGTCAGCCAGCAGAGTTTCCTCGAGGAAGAGATCGAAGATAGAAGACCCGTCTAGATCATCGAAGGGTGAAAACCTGAAGTCATCTTCGGGAGACTCTCCGAAGGAACCGCCTTACTCGACAAGCTCTGACACCGCCACGATTGAGTAGCTTGTCTTATTAGCTGTAAACCACTACCGACTCGGCCTATATAAGGTGAGATCGAGAAACATTGTAAGGGTTGGATTTTTGGTGTAACCTAAGTCGTGAAGGGTGAGATTAGGTTAGCTTTCTCCTCTAGACCTCTGAGGATCATATCCATGTATTAGTTACCACAAAATTGAATAAATAATAGAGTTATTAGCCTGTATATTCTCATATGTGTTGCCCTCGATGCATCTTTAATCTATTTGCACTCTTATACGATTGAATATTGTTTGCATGATAATAGATATGATGGCTGTTAGGTGTGAAGTATCCATGCAGATTTTACACTCACACAGTTTGGCGCTAGAAATAGGGACTGATTAAAACAACTTAGGGTTTGCCTGTGATTTATGATTTTCAAAATTTTTGAGAAAATTTTTTCCTAAGGGTTTTCAAACTCTTCTTTAAAATAGTACTTTCATCACATAATTATCATTTTCTCTGAGCTCCACCACCTTGGGTGTCTAAAGATCTTCAAAGCTTTAGAACATTCAAGGATTTTTGAGCAAATCATCAGTTTAATGAGATCGATGCTTCTACAGGGAATCCCAAGCCTTGGAAAGTAGAGGTCAAATCATGCATACCATACGTTTCCTGGCAAATTATGGGCAAAGATAGTACAAAATACAGTTTCACCAAAAAGGGAAATAATTTTAACAACCCTGCAAAAATAATATGAACAGAAGAATTATACATGTCAGACCACTAGGGCACAATAACAACTGTGGACCTCACTTGTCGGTTGCTTTTCTTTTTAGGGGGTCGCTTACACAAGGAAAAGACGTCAAAACAACACATCAAAATGAAGCGGCAGGATCAAAAGTCGGTACGCAATGACCATTGCAACTCGATGATTCATTCGAGGGAGAGCACCATCTCAAGAAGTAACATCGTTGGAAGGATCCACAAGAGGGACAAAGATGGAAAGGAGATAATGATTGTCGCAGAGGCAAGGACATTCGAGCCATGGCAGTTGGAACCAATATTTTACTCAGCAGACGACCTTCCCGAGGACGGCCCAAGCAACACTCCCCTAGTCATAACCATCAACATAAATGGAGTGTTGTTGCCAAATATAATAATTGATCCAGAGAGTTATGTAGACGTCCTTTTCGGTATGGCATACAGGAAGTTCTTCCAAAGTACCTCGTTGATACCCTCGGATTCCACAATCTACGAATTCAATGGTAGAGCCTCGAAGCCAAAGGGAGATGTCTCATTACCAATTTACATAAAGACGATAAAGCTACAAACCACCTTCTGTGTCCTGGACATAGAGTCGCCATACAACGCAATCTTGGGACGACCATGGCTGCATGGGATCTTGGGGGTACCCTCTACAGTACATCAGAAACTCAGATTCCCAACTCCTACCGGCATAGGTGAGCTCAAAGGCGAATTATGGAATCAAAGGCATGTCACGAAAAGGATATCGAGCAAAGAAGGTACGCGAGACGAAATCGAAGAGAGCGATACAGACAGCAAAAGGCAGAAATGATCAATAAAGAAATTAATCAGGTAATCAGCGGAGACAAAAGAGCAATCAAGAAGGAGGCCCCGAAAGACCCTACGGCAATGAACGAGGAAGCACCAAAGTTCACTCCAACTGAACCCACCGAGGACGTCAACATCGACACTACGGAAGAACCAAAAATGGTAAGAATTGGAACATTAATGAAACAGGAACAACGTGCGGAACTGGAGAGATTACTGAAGGAATACTCTGATGTTTTCGCATGGAGAATGAGCGAAATGCCGAGAATCGATCCAAGCTTAGCATGTCACCACCTAAACATAAACCCTTCGGTGTGGCCATTCAAGCAGAGACCGAGAAAGCTAGCAGACGTATACCAGACGGCGGTGGAATCAGAGCTCGACAAAATGATTGCGACAGGAATCATCAAGAAAATACAATATGCAGACTGGATCTCGAATATGGTCATCGTTCCAAAGAAAAACAAGGGAGTGCGAATCTGCATCAATTTTAGCAACCTGAACAAGGCATGCCCGAAGGATCCACACCCACTTCCCAGCATAGATCAAATGGTGGACGCAACAGCAGGACATGAGCTATTAAGTTTCATGGATGGCTAATCTGGTTATAACCAGATTCCTCTAGCAGAAGAAGATCAAAAGCACACAGCATTCCTAACATCCAACGGGTTGTATTGTTAAACAACAATGTCGTTTGGATTAAAGAACGATGGTGCCACTTATCAAAAAGCTATGGAGAACATCTTCCGCCCCTGGTTGAAGAAGACTGTTGAGGCATACGTAGACGACATGTTGGTGAAAAGCAAGAAGGCAAAGACTAACATCGAAGACCTAAGGGAGATACTGGAAAAGATGCGCCAAATAAATATGAAAATCAACCCTGCAAAGTGCATCTTCGGAGTCACCTCGGGAAAGTTTTTAGGATACGTGGTCACGAAGACGGGTATCGAAGCAGACCCATTAAAGGTACAGGCGATCCGAGAGATGTCGTCGCCCACACCTGTAAAGGATGTCCAGGCCCTAAATGGAAGGTTGGCAGCACTTAGCAGATTCATCGCTCGATCTTCGAATAGATGCAAAAACTTCTTTAGCATTCTGAAAAAAGGAGAAAAGTTCGTCTGGACAGAGGAAAGGGAGGCTGCATTTCAAGGAATCAAAAACTATTTGGCAAGCTTACCAGCCCTACAACGCCCAGAGAAGGATGAAGATTTGAGACTCTACATTGCAGCCAACTCGGACGCCATCAGTGCAGTCCTCGTAACCACTATGGAAGAAGAAAATCTGGTGTATTACATCAGCAGGACACTATTTCAGGCCGAGAAAAATTACACCAAGCTGGAACAGCTCATACTAGCATTGGTGGTAGCAACCAAAAAGCTTCGGACGTACTTCCAGGCCCACAAAATCATTGTGCTAACCAAAACACCAATCGAATCGGTTCTAAAAAACATGCAGGCAACAGGAAGAATCGCGAAATGGAACGCACAAATAGGACAGTACGACGTGGTCTACGAAATACGAACAACATTGAAATCACAAATCATCGCTGACTTCTTAGCAGAATTCCCAATTGACGAGGACTACGAAGAAGAGCCAATACTAGGGATCGAGGACGAAGAAGGACCACTCGATATACTGGAGTAAAGCCATCCTCGGCGGTGGGAAGTCTTCATCGACGGATCAGTAAATGGAGATGGTCGAGGAGTCGGAATAGTCTTCACTTCACCAGAAGGAAAGCGTACAGTATATGCTCTCCGATTGGAGTTCGAAGCAACAAATAACGAAATCGAATATGAGGCAATGATACATACTCTAAAGCACATGATAGAAATGGAGATCCAAGAGGCACACATAACCACAGATTCACAACTTGTAGTGTGACAGCTCGACGGCAACTACCAATCGAATGATTCCCTATCAAAATACAAGAAACTAGCAAGACAGCTAATGGCGAGGATTCCCCATCTAAAAATTCGACACATTTGTAGGAAAGACAACAGGCATGCAGATGCTCTGGCGTTCATCGTCTCAAAAATAACAGACCAAGACATTATCTCCATCGAAATTGGCAGAATAAAGAAATCATCGATAGAAAACTTCGGAGAAGAAGTTGTTATGGCCATCCAGGACGAAGATGACGACTGGAGGGCACCCATAAGGAAATACCTCGAGAACAAGGAACTACCAGGTAGTCCACTTGAAGCACATAAAGTAATGAGTAGATCAGCAAATTATCGACTTATGGACGGAGTCCTATACAGATAATCATTCTTGGGACCGCTGCTAAGATATGTCCATCGATTAGACGGTGTGGCATTAATGAGGGAACTACACAGTGGCGAAGCAGGAACTCACAGTGGTGCAAGGTCCCTCGCTCAAAGAACCAAGGCCCAAGGGTACTACTGGCCATACATGCATGCCGACGCAAAATACATATCTCGAACATGTGATCCTTGTCAGAGATTCGCTAAAAGAATTCACGCACCGGCGACAAACTTAAATCCAGTGCTCAGCCCTTGGCCTTTCGCCAAATGGGGTGTAGACATTATCGAACCATTCATTCCAGGAACAGGGCAAAAAAGGTATATTATCGTAGCAACTGATTACTTCTCCAAGTGGATCGAGGCTAAAGCTCTAAGAAGCCACTCAGGCCGAGAGGTGTTCACTTTATTCTGGGAAAATATATTCTGTCGATTCAGGGTCCCCGCCGAGATAGTCTCGGATAACGCTCATGAGTTCCTAAGTGCTGGCGTCAGAGAATTGTTAAGCCAGTATAATGTAAACGAACTTCGACACCAATATATCCACAAAGCAACGGCCAGGCCGAGGCCACCAATAAAACAATAGGGGATAACCTGAAAAAACGAGTATTACATCACAAAAAACAGTAGTGCGAGCATATACACAACGTGTTATGGGCATTCCGAACCTCTCAAAGGCGTGCAACAGGAATTACTCCATTTCACCTAACATATGGAACCGAGGCAGTGCTGCCTACAGAAATAATGATACCAACAGATAAATACAAAACATGGGAGCAAAACCTCACAACAGACTTAATCTACGCAAAGCTGGACGACCTCGAAGAAGCTAGAGAAGAAGCTCGGCAGCATATCATCAACTACCAACAAGAGCTAGAGAGAGGATACAACAAAAGAGTTATCGAAACAGAATTCCAGCCTGGTGAGCTGATATTACGTGAAATCCCACCTTACCAAAAAGGAAATGCAGGAAAACTAGAGCCAATTTGGGAAGGGCCATTCAAAGTAAAACAAGTAGCAGGGAAAGGCGCATACAAACTAATCGACGAAAAAGATGGGACGGGCCTCGGCAATGCTTGGAATGCGAAGTAGATAAGGAAATACTATTCATAAAAATATCTCTGTACCCCTGAATAACAAGAAAATTATTACCAAACTTTGTATACCTGTGTCTCGAATCAAACTCCAAATTCTGCTAAAGCAGGCAACAACTTTGCTCAAAATACGCAGACCTCCAAAGGCTCTCACGCCATAAAAACCGAACTGGCTAGCAACGCCACCTCCCCTAGTGCCTCGACACAAATGAAATTAAAAGGTCATGACGCCAAGGCCAAGACGCCAAAAACATAAAAAGACCTCGAATAGCAGGCACAGAGCTGATGATCATATAAGTCGTAAGGGCCCTACGAGCTATATGACACAGTCCTCTACCTACAAGACACCCCGTTAGCGGTGGGTACTTTGCATCTAAGCTATATAAGCTAATGAAGCATTTGAACCCACTACCACACGACCATGAGGACCTCTCTTTCTGAGGCGTCGAGGGGACGATAAATGGGATCAACATCTACCTTTAAAGGTGGATAGAACCCCGAGGCAGCTGATTTGCTTGTATTCATGGGAATAGCAGGCGAATCACGCAGCAGAGGGACCTCCTCTAAAAAACAAAACATAGCCTCGAGGAGGGGCTATTGAGAAACATAAGGGTCGAATTCTAGGTCGCGATAGGAGAATAGTACCATGTTTAAGCTCCAGCAGAGACCGTCACTCCCCCATTGTGTTACTTTCTTATCGAGGAGCAATCATATCATCTACCCACCATAAGCTCCTCACTAAACTTGGGACAAAGGGATCATCGGAATACCACTATGTTCTCTTAGAGGATACCTGGTACCCTCGATACCCACCCAATAGACCGAGGCAAAACGGGTACCTATGACCTCGATAGCCTATGTTTGCTTTAAAACAGACAAGTAACTAAAAGCCTTTGGGAAGGGTGATCCTCACGCCCCCACTAGCTTGGTTTACTATCTCTTACATCGAAGTAAGCCCTGGAGTTGCACCTCGAGTAACCATAAGGGCCTAGAGAAATACAAAGATGATTTCGTGTTTCGAATCATGAGTCAATAAGTAATAAAACAGTTCACGATAAGGAAATTGGAAAAGTATATTCATCCCACAAAGAAATGAGAAACAAAAAAGATGTGTAATCTAAAGGAAACAAAACATCCATCCTTGCAAGTCGCATAAAAATACAGAGGCAGCGAAGAAAGGAAAACCACAGCAAGATAGCAAAGGGAATGAATCATCTTCTACTTTGTATCTTCAAGAACCTCCTTAACAATGACATCATCAACTTTGGAAGCATCCTCGGGACCATTCTTGGCAACGGGGTCAGACTCACCACCATCTTTCGCATTCTCAACCTCGGGAACGCCGTCTAAAATAGTTTTCACGGCTCGGCCAGCGCCCTCGGTATCTCCGCCAACCTCGTGGCCAGAAGTTTTGGCAGAATCCTTCGAGGGCTCCTTGACCGACCCTTCAATGCCAGTATTTTCACCTTGGCCCCCCTTTTTCCTCTTCATTTGGCCATCACCTCCTTCGCCCTGCTCCTCGACCTCTGGTTGCGTGATAGCAGAATCTCCCACCAAATTTCCCTCCCCTTATTTATCTTCAACATCACCATCAGTATCAACATCTTCGCCACTCATCTCGTCATCCTCTTCAGCCTCTTCATTCCCAACTTTCCTTTCTTCTAGCAACTGAGCCACTATGTCCTAAACATCCTGTGATGAAACTAGTTTTTTATCAGAATCTAGCGAAGCATCAGGATCATCCACACCCAAACGATAAAAAGGAGGTCGCATTCTGAATCCCCTAAACAAGTATCGGCCATGTTGGCGACTGAACAAAGTTGTACGATCTACCTCTCATTCGATGTGCTTATTCAGTTTCAACACCTCCTCATTCAGCTGCTTAATTTGGCCATCCTTCTCCTCGCGAACATTCCGCAGAAGCACCAACTCATGATCCTTACTCTTCAACTGAGCATCTAGTCCTAATGCAAGCTCGCTCTGGGTCTTAAACTTCTCAGACAAGGAATCTCGCTCCGTGGTAACTTCTCCAGGCTGCTTTTCCAAGTCTTCGGCGTCAACCAAATAACAAGCAAAACAAAATCATCAACGACATTTCAACAGAAAAACAACAAAGCAAATTCGATAGCCAAACAATACTCACCTTTACTCTTTTCAAGATCTCCTGCAAGGTTGCTTTTCTCTTGTTGGAGGCGAAGAACTTCTTGATCGAGGCGAGCAATCTCAAACCCCTGAGCACGAGACAGCTCCAATAAAAACATCCCATGATGATGGTACTATAACAATAAAGCAACGCACAATTAGGCAAACAAACTACAACATATAATGGACCACTCAAGAAACACTTACGGCTTCAACGAATGCTTGATGCATAGTCCACGCCGAGGCAAGAGTTTTTCTATCCCAGGAACCAGAAAAAGCTTGAGAAATAAATCTGGCAACAGCAGGGTCGAGCTGCTGATTCTGAGGATCTTTGGCATACACTTTCAAATGATTGGAAATATCTTCAGCATAAGGGCCAGGAATGGAACTTCGCTCTACGAACTTCTGAACCTCCTGCTCCGAACAAGGCCTTTGCACAAAGCTAGTAGGAGCCGAAGGACCGCCTAAAAAAGGACGTGATTGCCAAACCAATGAAGCATTAACCAAATGATCATTTGAACCATATTGGTTCAAATTCATCCCAGCAGAGGCAGAGGCAGCGGGCTCTTTGATGGGCACAGCATCGTTAGTAGATTTCCCCACAGCCATATCGTGGAAAGAATGTCCAGAGGTAGGTCCCCTCTTATTCCTCTTCAAAGGAATACACTCATTGTCCTCGGTCTCCTCATCATCCACGACCTCGATAGAAACACTCGGGGGTGGAACTTCCCCTTTGCTAGCAGCCCTAGTAGTATACCTCCTCGAGCTTACTAGCTTCGAGGCAACAGTCTTCACAACCTTTTTTAACACCAACAGCAGCACTCACACGATGAGGGTCACACAACGAGAACTCCATCAAACCATCATTACCTGTAATCACCTCCTCAAGCTGAAAAGCAGTCAATTTATCAGGTTCTAAACAGAGGCAGGTATTCATACCCATTGCATAACTGAGGCATGTTGTGTTTATCACCTGACCACTTGCCCCCATCCCAGCGTCGGTCGGCTTCGAGGGTCTTTTTCTTTTCTTCAATTCGGCAGTCTCCTCTTGATCTTGTTGTCTTTTCTGTCGCTCTTGCTCTTCTTTCTAAGGAAAGAAAAAATTGCAATAAGAAATCAATCAATAAAAATGGCTAAAGGGAAAAGCAGCGGACCATACCTTCTCCTTAACATCAACAATCTTTTCCTGAAACTTCTTTCTCTCCTCTTCGGAGAAGTGTATATTGTAGAAATCAACAACGGGGAAATCATGCCCACCCTCGAAGCTCGTTCGCTCAGTCTTGCCCTCCTCGCCAGCAAGACCAAAAAGAATGGGGCCCTCGATGGGCACGGGCTTTGAGAACCACACCTCGTCACTAGAGTGGCGAATAAGGGAATTCGTATTCGATCCAGAAGGATCCACATCACCTAAAACATGTTCAGATGTGCCACCTTGCCAAGGCTCACACTCCAAGGAGCCTTTTTCTTAGATAAACTCTTCTCTACTTTATAATGCTTGAAAAAAATTTCGGCATTCCAGAAACTCGGAGGGTGTTTAGGATCCTCGGGAAGTTTCTTGTAACAATACGATTTGCCCTCAGAACGGGCCACCCATTCGCGAATAACTCGGATGGTGAAAAAGGAGGGGTACCGAAATACGACCAACTTTTCGTTTGGGCTCGTGAGTCTTATGGTTAGGTTTGGACGATCTCAAAAATCAATATACAAACCTAGATAACCGGAGTTGTGATCTAGGGATCAACTCAACAAAGATGAATCTTTGGAGTTAAACTCTACGGTTATGGATAACGTACTTCTTGTGTTTGCTTTTAATAATATGGCAGAATTTATATAATTGCGAAAAAGAAAAGCACACAAGACACCAGAACGTTTTTTTAACGAGGAAACTGCCTTGCAGAAAAACCTCGGGACCTCGTCCAGATTGACCACCGCCCAGTACAAACTGACTACAAACGCTAGCCTACTATAAGACTTCGGTCTGGGATGTAGTAGAGACCAACTCAAGCCCTCCAAGCGAATTGGATACTGTCGCACTCCTTACCTCTCTAGATCCCCCACAGATCGTCACGCACTTGATTCCCCCAGCTGACGTCCTTTACAGGCCTAGGAGTTGCTTTGACCAATGTCAAAGGCTTGTGTCAGCAATACTGGCTTTGCAACCTAATTGTTGACGTATGATGTAACTGTCCTCTATCAGTTTCTCATACACAAGTTGACTTCCTTCGGATTGTTAAATCCAGGTGGAAATCTACTTCACAAATCAGGGCTGACAAGCAAACCGAGTAAGCTATGCCCAATTTGTCTCTACCTCAGTTGTACACGAAGAATCACTTAAGAAACTTGTACAACCGGAGCTAACTAGGTCTTACAACACCGAGTGCAGCCGTGCGTTGCTACCTTTCAACCTTGTGTGTAACGTATCAGTTCTTGAATAGCCGTATAGCAGAAGAGACGTACTATGGAATAGACAAGAACGTGATCAGGTTACCAAGGTTACAGGTTAATCCGATTTCAACCAAATATGGTGTCAATCTCCTACCCGTGCTTCCCAACTCTCAAGAGAAGTCTTTTATAGTCGTAGGGAGTTCCCAGAGGAGCTGCAACCTATAGAGGATGACTATACCACAACAAGCGTTCACCGAAGTGAAAAGAGTTTACGATCACTTCCCTAAGGACCTTCACGTATGCTTGATGCTTGCGGTATTTGTCCGCAGACACCTCTATTTATAGCACTCAATAAGATAGGTTGCTTTGGAATAAAGCAATCAATTACTTGTCCCACAAGTTAAGGAAACCCTAAACTTGTCAACCAAGTAATAGAGATTAATCTCAATTGGAATTCTTTTTAAGTTTATCTGCCAAGTGTTTTGTTAGCTCAAAAACACTTCAAGATAGAATCCAACAGACCTGAGATAATCTTTATCTTATTGACTCATTGAGGATCGTTAGATGGACCACAAAAGATATTATGTGATATACAAGTCCACCTGAGAGATAAACGAGTTTAGAGTTTGACCCAAGTGAAATTCTGAAAGAATATCCACTAAATCCCACACCAGCAAAGTAATCGACATTGGGTTCGCGTCCTACATTCGCAAAATAATCAGTCACTTTGGACTCAGAAGAAATCCGAGTTTCTGGTTTGCGAACCGGTTCGTGAACCGTGCGCATGTCAGATTTCGTCAAACCTGGATTCCGCTGGAAGTTCTGGGCTTACCAGGACTTAGACGTGTATACGTCCTCAGCTGTAATCCATGGACTCTTTGCTCAAGAGTACTCCTTTAGATTCATCCATATCCAACTAACGATTTGCAAGCAAACCATTGTAATGGACACATGTGTTTTAGGTGTAAAACAATAAAGAGAATCTGAGGGGTAAAGTGTGAAGTATGATGATGTAATAAAAGATTGTAATGGTATTCGAGAGGTCAAGATCGAATAAGACTCGCCTAAACCAAGAAATGGCCGTTCGAGTATTGCTTCAGTTACAAGAAGAGGATATAGGGTTGGTTTAGGGAGGGAAGCAGAGAAAGATGAGATCAGAGAATTGCTATGATTTTCTGTGATGTTGAGATTGATATTGCTAAAAGAATGGATATTCAGTTCTCACTAGATATTAAATGCTGAATGAGAAGAGTTAATCAATTATCGATAAGATTGATTGATTGAACTTGCACTGAATTAAACTGTTTGTTCTTGCTGAACTTGAACTGTCTTTCCAAACTGGTCGAGTGACATATTTATAGTAATAGCAATCCTAACTGATCTCGTAAGAAGTGGAAGAGTGGGAGTGAGGAGTGAATGGGGTCAGTTGTTAAGAGTCTTGCGCCTAATAATAGGGAAGACTAACAACCCACTACTTTATCTCATATTTCAAGCAACGTTCACACGACCTAGTGTCTTTCCCGTTGAGTGATTGAGCCGTTGCAATCACACGTGCCGTAGACCGCCAAACCAAAACCCTAAAGAATATCCCCCCCCATGTAACTAATCTTGATTCTCGTAAGATTTGTTAAATATTTGTTAAGTCAAAGATGACTAGGTGCAAGTCGTACCAATTACTGGTAAACTCAGGACTTTGCGTAAAGATAGAGATTAAGCGATAAGCTTGAATATCTCCTTTAGATTTGGTCTAAGGATTGAGCCGGGCAATCGCCATTTAAACCAATGAGATAAGTCTAAGGATTGAGCCATGCAACCGCCATTTAGACTGATAAGATAAGATAAGTCTAAGGATTGAGCTATGCAATCGCCGTTTAGACTGAGAGGATTCAGCAACTCTCTGTGGCAATAGTCAAGTGAATACGACTTTCGATTTGCCATAAATATGAGAAATTGACTTGTGGCATGTAATGCACCAATTCTCTGAGTAATGAAGACATATGAATGTCCAAAATAATATAAGTCATAGCCATGAGCCATGATTAAGAATTATAGCACTGATTTATAGAAGCAAGTCCATAATCAGGAAAAACAAACGAACACTAGTGGATTTGGTCCATATTACAACCCTATGTTATGACCCCTATTAATGGTGGCTAGTGTTTTGACCTCTAAAAGGGGTGGTAACACTAGAAATAAAGTAGACAAAATTATTAAAAATTATACTACCCTTGTTATGGGCTGATTTATAAATATTTTAATTTCCAAAAAACCATCAGATGAACTACCCTTACACAACCCTGAACCATGGCTGTTGCCATAGAAGTCAAATTGACTAAAATTCGGTCAAACTAGTCAACAATGGAACGAACCTTATTAGGGGTGGTATAACAAAAATTAAAATTACCAAAATAACCACATGTTTTACCACCCTATGACAACCGATAGACATGGTATTTTCCATGGCAGACCCTAGTATAAATAATTTTTTTACCCTTCATACCCTGAGCAGAGAGATATATCCTCTTCTTCTTCTCCGCTCACTCCACTCCGCCCACCACCATTCACATCCATCGTCGATCCATCACCTCTATCACCACCAACAACACCTTGTTTTATTAACCCTCATTTCTGCTCTCTCTTCAACCTACTTTCATCTGCATCTCTCTAGATTTTTTTTTTCTCTTGACCTCAATCTCCTTTCTTTTCTGTGAATTCATGAACGATGAGAACCCACCTCCTTTGACCTATGTAAGTCTCTCTTTAGATATTTATATGGCTGGATCTATGATTTTTAGATTTGCTTAAAATTTCATGTTGATTTTCGATGTTTTTCATCAGGTATAAAAGTTAGGGTTTACAAAGGTTTGATTTTTTTTCTTCTGATTTTTATTATTTGTTCCAATTGTTTGTTCTTAAGGTTTTGACGATTTGATTTGTGTTTTCATTAGGTAAAGTTGAGGTTGTTGAAGATCTCCATCAGGTACGATAATTATGGTTTACGATTTGATTATTTTTTTTTCTGTTTAATTTATGAGTTTAATTTCTGGGTTTTCTGTGATGATTTTTTAGGAGATGAAACAATAGAAGATGTTTCTTACATGGTGAGAAAGAAAACCCTTTGATTTGTGGGTTTATTGATTTTTATTTCGATAGATTTTAATATTTTTGGGGATTAGTGTTAATGCCGAAAATTTCAGCAGCATAATTGACTCATCTTGCCTTAACTCAGGGGAGAAGAAAAAATTGAGAAGTGATAAATCAGCAGCATAATCATCAAAACAGGATAAATTCTCTTCAGATTTCCTTTTTCTTTTATTGGATTTGCTGTTTTAGAGTTGAGAAAAACTTTACATGAAAACTAGGTTTTTTATCTTCCATAACTGTTTGGTTTTTATGCAAAAATCTTGGGTTAAAGCAAATTTTATCCACAGATCTACCATCTTTAAACTTTATAAAATCAAACCCATCCTAAATTTTCACAAACATCTGTGTTTTATCATTTCAATTTGATTTTGGTTTTCAATTTAATTATGCTTAAAAGATCTGTTTGGTCTCTATGTTTGAAGCTCAAAGATGAATTGAAATTTTTTTGTTGCAGATATATAATCAGTAAACTTTTAGGATTTTGTTGCAAAACCCTCTATCATCTAATCTAATTTCAGGATTTTACTTCACAGCTTTTCTTGAAAAATTTACTGGATTGCTTGTTTATGTTACAACCATTTACGCATTTGCCTTGTTGCTGCAGTGAGATCTGATTAGAAACGTTATATACTCAACCTCTTGTGCAAAATCGAGAGCTCACAACTTCAGTGAAGAGCAGCGGGGATTGTCTGTCGGCTTGGAATCTGCATTATCTGGCGAGAGGATTTGAATCACAGCCAACTCACCAGAAATCTGAAGCTCACCGACAATCATTCGGATCGTTGTAACGAAACCATTCTTGCCACTCCTGTCTTCTAGCCGAACCACAAGGGAGAACTCCCAAACTCTATACTTTCAATTTCTTTTTACTTATCTTGTTATGATGTAGACAATGCTTAGTAAAGAAGATTACATAGTAGGCATCAGTTAGATTAAGCTAGAATATCTTCTTTGATGTAAAATGTCGTAAGAGACACAACATAGGATGCTATAAGCTTATTTCCTTCGGTAGGGCCTGTTCATTCCAATCATACGCAGTTGGTTAAGATGATCGTTTATACCGCATTTTATCTCATCTTGTCAAGTTTATATGCTGTCATCACATGCCATGGTGTTTAAATTCAACAAGTCATCTAAAATAGAAGAATACTATGCTTTTGCAAGTTAGAAGCAAAATAACAGATAAAAAGGGAACGATAATTTGATTTCGGCGACAACCACCTTCTGCATAGCTCAACCACTTTTTCACGGGGAGAATTAACACTAATCCCCAATTCTTTCTCCCCTAAGATTTTTATTTCGATACATGAGTCTAACGGATGGATGAAATTAGTGTTAGTTGTCGTGGGTGTTGATTGTCTTGTTATGTTTTTCATGTTCTGATTTTCATTGTTTTGTTTCTGTGATTGAATAGGTGCCCGTTGGTAGGGCTACTCTTGGAAGAATCATGAATGTTATTGGAGAGGCTATTGACGAGAAGGGTGATATCAGTAAGACTCTCTCTTAGTGCACACATTTGCTTTGTATTCATTTAATATAGTATTGTCTCTCAATATAGTATTGTTTCTGTGATTGTCTGTTAAGTATTTTTTACCCATCTCTGTCATACTGATGCATCATTAATGTTTTAGCCTTAGTTCCTAGTTGGTTTTAAGTTGGGTGATCCGTTGATGGTCCATGAATCTCTAAAGTTGCAACTGGAATCCAGTAATTCATGTTTATTACATAGAAGATGCCAGTGGTTCTGCTGTTAGTTTGAAGGGTGTGTCCTGATGAGTACATGTCTGCTTAACATGGATCTGTAGATTATAAATTCAGATCAATCTCTAGTTCTTTTTATGTAATTTAGTGACCTTTCACTGGAATATACAGTAAGGTTTTGTTGTTGGGTGTAAGTCATTAGGTACTTACAATATCTGAATGTTTTGACTGGTTACAGGTCGAGCTTCAGTATCAACATAACTACAACGGCATCTCTGCAGACATTTGCTTGACAGCAAACCCTGTGGTCAACTTCTCTGGTGTGGTAGGAACACCCCTTCTCGCTCTTGGTAATGATCTTTCAATGCAAATGAAGTAGAAGAAGATCCATTTAGTGTTATGGACTCATGCTAGTTGACGTCGTAAAGAATCTAATGTGTATTCTTTTATTCACTCAGTATGAAATTGTAAGTGTAGTGCAGTTTTTAACGGAACGGATTGGACCTGACTTTCAAGGTGTCAAAGTGTTGCAAAGAAGACATGGCAATTTCAAGATTCTGATATCATCAAAAACCTTCCTAGTGATCAGTAAGGAGAGAGCCAGTGTACCCTTCCTGAGGTAGTTTTGGTGTGTGCATTTTTGATTGGCAACTGAATATTTGTAGACTTTGCTTCTGTGAACTGAGGATTTAAATCCTTTCTATATGACTTTAAACTGAAATCAGTATAATGAATTTTTATTTTAATTGTCATTTGGATTTATGAATTTGAGTTTATTTCATTTTTATTTGACTGTGACTTGAATTTAAGTTTGAGTTTAATTTATGTGCAATTAGAATGTTGATTTGAATGAATTTGAGTTTCATTTCAATGTAATTTGAATTTAAATTTGAGTGAGACAGATGGATTCAGCTTCTGACTGAAGGAATTCAGACAAAGCTGATTCCATTTTTTTTAAAAGTCAAAATCAAGGATACTACCGATCCTAATAGTCATTTAGGTACCACGGTTAATGCGCGTCGTTCATCTGCGTCCCATACCGTGCGTCGTAGAAAAATAACACGGCTCAGAAGCGACCCTTTATGCTACTGATCGTGTCCGTCGTAATAGCGTGTTTTGCTACATGCCCCAACGGTCGTATAACAGGCCAAATCCACTAGTGGAATGATGCTATCACAGCGTAGCCATCATCAAGAATGCATAAGCATTGCCAATCCAAGACCTAAAGATAGGCCACAATAATAATAATAAGCCATGTTGCATAGCATAATAATCCTATTAGGAAGTTAGGCATAGGACATAAAAGGATAAGTCATAACATTACGTTATTTCCAGATTTCTGTACAGCTTGCACGACGTCTATTCATAAAATCGCCCAGGCCAGCCTATATTCGGTAAAATCCTGAAATTTTAGTATGTTATAGAGGACTCACAGAGGAAAAACTTTCGTGAAGGAAGCGCCCCCTAATTGTTCACGGATTGGGCTGTAATAGCAGTGTCGCTTGATGCCGTATAAAGAAGTAGAGGACATCCCTGCACTGGTGCTTTCATCACTGCTGGTGATAGTAGTAATTGTTGGATCTTCCTAAAAGCCTCCTCTTGGACGGGAGACCATATAAAATTTGCTCCCTTCTTGAGTAGAGGGATGAATGAGACCACGAATTGTGCTAAGCTGGGAATGAACCTCCGTATGTAAGAGACCTTCCCCATGAAGCTTTTGAGTTCTTTTACCGTCTTTGGTGGCGGCATTGTGGTGATTGCTTGTGTTTTGGTAGGGTCTACCTTGATTCCTTCTTCAGTTACTTGAAAGCCTAAGAACTTGCCTGAAGAAACTCCAAATGCGCACTTCAGAGGATTCATCTTCAACTTGTATTCTCTGCATCTGTCAAACACCTGTCTCAGCACGTCTAGGTGGGATGCTCGTGTTTTTGATTTGACCACAACATCGTCCACGTAATCTCAATTTTTTTATGCATCATATCATGAAATATTGTTGTCATGGCTCGCTGATAGGTAGCACCTGCATTCTTGAGCCCAAAGGGCATCACAGTATAATGAAAATTTCCGATTGGAGTTCGGAAAGCAGTCTTACTTGCATCTGAATCGTACATCTTGATTTGATTGTATCCACTGTACCCGTCCATGAACGAGAACATGGCATGACCACAGGTAGCATCCACCAGCATGTCGATGTTGGGCAGCGGGAAATCGTCTTTGGGACAGCATTTGTTCAGATCCCTGAAGTCTACACAACATCTGATTTGACCATTTTTCTTCTTGACTGGTACCACGTTGGCTAGCCAAGTAGGATGATGAATGGGTTTGATGATCCCTGCAAAGAGTAACTTCGGAATCTCGATTTTGATTTGTTCTTCTATCTCATGTCGAAAATGGCGTGGTTGTTGTTTCACCGTCCTTTAGCCGGTTAAAACATGAAGATGATGTGTCACCAATTTGTCGTCTAGCCCGGGCATTTCTTCGTAGGTCCAAGCAAAAACATCCTGGTACTCTTTGAGAAGACTAACCAGGGCTCCACGCTCCTCTGCTGATAAGGATGAACTGACAAAGATAGGTCTGGGAGCCTCCTCAGTCCCTATGTTGACGGTTTCAAGAGCATCAGTGGTGGAGTTGGATCCATCCTGTAGTTGTGGCGGAGCTTCCTGAATTTCTTCTTCTAAGGATCCTTCATTCTGATAACATTCTTCGATGCGGGGAGGTTTTCCGCCATCCTCCCCTGTTAATTGCTAACATTTCCGTCGCGAGTAGATAGTTCTACCCTCGGCATCAAATTGAGTAGTGAAATTATAACTTCTTTTGGAATAAGATGATTTATGAGACATAATTAAACCATACCTAAGGAGTCCTGATGAAGTAGATGCGCCTTCCATGTTTTCCTCGATTGGCGTGTATGATAGTGGCTTCTCGTTTTTGATAGAGTCCCACGCAGGTAGAGGAATGCTATAGACTTTGTTAGGCGGCTCTGGCGCAATTTCTTTTGGTTCGAAGAATTCTGTTTCGTATATTGGCGAGTATGGAGATGATGACGCCGCGACACGAATGATTTCTTTATCGAGCACCGCCTTCATACATTGGTGATAAGTAGATGGGACGACTTTGTTGTCGTGGATCCAGGGGCGCCCCAATATCATGTGGTAATCAGGTTCTTTCTCGATGACATGAAACTTCACCCTTGATTGGATGGGTCCCACCTTGAGATCCAAGTTGACATACCCGTAGGTATTAGTCATGTTTCCTTCAAAATCTTTCATTACGACAGGATGGTGTACGATTTGATTTTTAGGAACCCTAGCGGTGCGTAGAGTCTTCAGAGTTATGATGTTGGCAGCAGCTCCAGTATTAATCAAAGCTCTTTTGAACTCCACATTTTTGACATGCGCCGTGACGTACAAAGCTCGATTATGTCCATTTTCGGCCATCATATCTTCCTCAGTAAAGGTAATATCCTTCACCATGGGCTCAGATGCGAGAGACATCTTCGAAACTTCTAGTGAGGGCGGAGTTAAATTCGCGCTGAAAGCAATGCGGTTGAGAGCAGCAAACGTGTCTACCCTCTGTCCTCTTGAGAAATGTAATAATTCACATAAATTCTCTATTAAGAAACTAGCCTCTTGACTTACTGGTTTTTCATAGGTGGTGAAACTCTGGATGCGTCGAGGTGGGTTGGTGGCCTCATTGTGCGGGCCTTCAGTCCCCAGTCCCCTGTTGACAGAGTTATCTCCCATATCAGCGTATTGTCCGGCTATTACATAGAGCTGTTGGAAAGTGCGGGGCTGGAATCTCCTCATTAATTCTTGATGCCATGGCTCCATCCCTCCTATGCAAATCCCCACCAATTGTGATTCGTTCATCTCCCTGTTATTATAATCCAAAGCTTTGGCTCTGAACCTTCATACGAAATCTTCTGGATCCTCATCTTCTTCCTGATAAGTCTTTACCAGATCTGAAAGACTAACTTGGTTAGGAATGGGAGCATTATCTGTGGGAGCGACATTGATAGTGGCCCCCACAATATGAGGCGTGATAGCAAGTGGCAAAGGCAAAGTAGGGCCCAAACCGAGAGATTGGGTGATGGTAGGAGTGAAAGGAGGAGATGAGTTGGGTCCCACTAGAGAGGGGACGACATTAGGAGTGATAGTAGTCACGTTTTTGGTGGTGAGGCCAGCAGTGGCGTCTCTGACATGATGATTGGTTGTCTCTGCAGCACAAGATAGGGACATGTTGGAACAGGATAGGGATAAGGTGGACCCCTACTGGACGTTCTGGAGAAATGAGGATGAATGAGGCGTGGTGGATCCCACCAGAGGAGATGACACGCCCAAGGGAGAAAGGGATAAGGTTGGCCCCCTCTGGGTTGAGGTTGAGGCGAGATTAGGGTTTCTGGTTGGGCTCGAGCTCACGGCTGGGGTTGTGGGGCCAGAGGTGATGGCGCCACTAGCTTGGGTGTTTGTGACCCCACTTGCAGTAGATAAACTCGTGGGGACACTAGGGATATTTGGAGAATTTGTATTCTCTGAACTCTGCCTCCTGGTTTCAACCATATCTTCTTAAAACCGAGATAATGACCTCCCACTGTGGTCGCCAAATGTTTTAGGTGTAAAACAATAAAGAGAATCTGAGGGGTAAAGTGTGAAGTGTGATGATGTAATAAAAGATTATAATGGAATTCGAGAGGTCAAGATCGAACAAGACTCGCCTAAACCAAGAAATGGCTGTTCGAGTATTGCTTCAGTTACAAAAAGAGGATATAGGGTTGGTTTAGGGAGGGAAGCAGAGAAAGATGAGATCAGAGAATTGATATGATTTTCTGTGATGTTGATGATTAATTGCTAAAGAAGATTGGATATTCAGTTCTCACTAGATATTAAATGCTGAATGAGAAGAGTTAATCAATTATCGATGAGATTGATTGATTGAACTTGCACTGAATTAAACTCTTTGTTCTTGCTGAACTTGTCTGAGATTGTTTTTCCAAACTGGTCGAGTGACCTATTTATAGCAATAGAATTCCAACTGATCTCGTAAGAAGTGGAAGAAGTGGAAGAGTGAGAGTGTGGAGTAAGTGGGGCAAGTCTTGCGCCTAATATTAGGGAAGAATGAACCGCCCACTTTCTCATCCCCTCTTTTCACCAACGTTCACACGACTTAGCTTTCTTTCTCGTTAAGTGATTGAGCCGTTGCAATCACACGTGCCGTAGACCGCCAAACCAAAACCCTAAAGAATATCCCCCCATGTAACTTACTTGATTCTCGTAAGATTTGTTAAATATTTGTTAGTCAAAGATGACTAGGTGCAAGTCGTACCAATTACTGGTAAACTCAGGACTTTGCGATAAGATAGAGATTTAAGCGATAAGCTTGAATATCTCTTTAAGATTTGGTCTAAGGATTGCCGGGCAATCGCCATTTAAACCAATAAGATAAGTCTAAGGGTTGAGCTAGAAACCGCCATTTAGACTTGATAAGATAAGATAAGTCTAAGGATTGAGCTATGCAATCGCCAATTAGACCGAGAGGATTTCAGCAACTCTCTGTGGCAATAGTCAAGTAAATACAACTTTCGGTTTGCCATAAATATGAGAAATTGGCTTGTGGCATGTAATGCACCAATTCTCTGAGTAATAAAGACATATGAATGTCTAAAATAATATAAGTCATAGCCATGAGCCATGATTAAGAATTATAGCACTGATTTGTAGAAGCAAGTCCATAATTTGGAAAAACAGACGAATGATGCTATCACAGCGTAGCCATCATCAAGAATGCATAAGCATTGCCAATATGAGACCTAAAGATAGGCCACAATAATTATAATAAACCATGTTGCATGGTATAATAATCTTATTGAGAAGTTAGGCATAAGGCACAAAGGATAAGCCATAACATTTATGTTATTTTCGGATTTCTGGACAGTTTGCATGTTGTCCATTAATAAAATCGCCCAGGCCAGACCATATTAGATAAAATTCTGAATTTTTAGTATGTTATAGGGACTCACAGAGGAAAATATCTCGTGAAAGAAGCACCTCCTAATTCCTCACGGATTGGGCTGTAAAAATCACGCCATGAGGAAATACGTGAGCTGTCAGATTTCCTTGATTAGGAAACTAGAGTATTATGGACTAAATAAAATCCATAATCCTCTAGGACTTGGATCAGTGGGACCCATAAATAGAGGGGAGGCTAGAGAAGAATATATTCTAGTCCCAAGGGGGCAACTAGAGCCCGTGAGAGAAGAAAATGCCGTGGCTCTCCGTGAGCACAAGCAGGAGAAAACCGTAAGGCCCCCAAGGTTTAGCCGCGCCCTGACTTTGGGCCTCCGAGATTTGGCCAAGGCATAGTCATGGAGCTCCAAGATTAGGCCAGAGCAATAGCGTGGGTACCCATAATCAGGCCAAGGAGGTGGCGTGGGCACCCAAGTGCCAAGGCACGCCAAAGACATGGATATCCAAGATTAGGGCAAGCTAGAAGCATGGGCATCCAAGGCTAGGGCAAAGATTGGTCGTGGGCCTCCAAGGATAAGGGGCTTGAGCATAAGGATAAGTAATTGTCGTGAATAGAGATTGGGCATAGGCGGGGCCGTGAGGACAAGGAAGAGGCCAAGCTAGTGGCCGTGGGGATAAGCGCAGGGCTATAGGCCAAGCTGATGGCGGGATTAGGCGCTGGGCTATAGGCCAAGAGAATGAAGGCCAAGGTGTTGGCGGGACTAAGCGCTGGGCTATAGGCCAAGAGGAAGATGGCCAAGCTAATGGCGGGACTAAGCTCAGGGCTATAGGCCAAGAGGATGGTGGCCAAGGTGATGGCGGGGTTAAGCTCAGGGCTAGGCCAAGGAATGATGGCGTGAGACATCCAAGCTTGGCCAAGGGATGGCCGTGTGTCTCCAAGTGTTGGTGACGTGAATTGCCTAGGTTTGGCTCGAGCATGAGCTAGGCTAATGCACATGCTTAGGTATTTTTTACGTATAGGCTAGGGATATAGACCATGCTACTAGGCTATATAGGGTCGTAAGATATCAAAGCATGGCTAACGACAACCAAAATATCTTATCCCTAACATAAAATAAATTCATACCTTGTCTCGAGCTATTCCAGGACGCCAGAAATTGATGCAAAATTACTTCTGTGACCTCCTCGCCAAAAACCACCATCAACAAAGAGGTGAAGAAGAAGACTGCTCAGATTGCTCTTATAAATAAGGCAGCTGATGAAGGAGCGAAATCTTCATTAGATGGTTGTTTCTGAATGGTTTCAGGAGCAAAACGTTTTTCTCAGTAGAATTTTATTTTGTTTGGTTTTATGAACAAAGGTTTTGTAGGAATTGATTATTTTGAACTCATAGGTTTTGAATTTGAATTCTTTTTTGAATTGACTTGTTAAAAGGCAAGAGATTGCTTGCACTTTTATTTTGGAGGAATTGAAATTACAGGAAATAAATAAACTCTAGTGAATCTTCATATCTTCTTGAGCCATTTGCCATTGACCACCATGTTTGAGAGCCTCTCATGTATTGCACTTATCATGTATCGTGCATCAGGCATGACTCGAGATATAACATAAGGTCCCTCCCAGATTGCTGTGGACCCCGGAATAGAAGTTACTTTTCGGTTAGTGCGTCGCATAACCTTATCTCCTTCTTGAAAATCAGCCTTAGGAACCCATGACATCTCAGGTGTCTTTCGCCTATAAGACCGTTGCTTTGCCCGGACCCACCTATTGGAAGTGGCCTTGATATCCTCCTGAGGTGCCTCAGAGGATTTGATAGACTTAATGCAATCAAGTCCCCATGTCGGAGAACTATCCAATCCTTGTGTAGGGACACGTTGGATAGGATTTCCGTGAACTAGATAATTCTGAATAAAGTATTTCAAATCACTTTCACGTACATCTTTGAATATCACCAGAGTTTCGGACCCCACGCGATACTCTAGTTTTCCCACGTTGCAGCTTTCTTGGTCAAACATGAACTCTTGGCCTTTGATGATTACTGGTGAGATCGTAGGCACAAATCTCTTCCCATGGAGCCAGGGACGTCCTAAGATCATGTCGTGCTCCTCATCCTCTTTGATTACATGAAACTTTGTTTTGGTGCGAGCAGAGTCCACCTTCAGATCCAAAGTAACATGACCATATATGTCTTGGAGATTTCCTTTTAAATATTTTGTCACTGTGGGATAGTAGATGACATCCCGTCGAGAAATCCCAATTGCTTGAAGTGTTTTGATTGGGATCAAATTAACAATAACACCAGCATCAATTTGAACTTTCTTAAAATTTGTACCTTCGAGACGAGCAGAGATAATTGGTATTGGCACACGTTCTCCCGTCATCATCTCTGGTGTGACTTCATCATGCTTTGGCTGAACTTTTTCAGGTACATGCAGTTCTTTGCCGCTAGCAATCCAGCTGAGGGCAGCGAAAATGTTTCTTCGCTGACTTCTAGAAAAATGCAAGAGCTCGCATAAATTCTCCAGTAAATAATTAGCAGTTTGCTTGACAGATTCTCCGGAGATGGTAAAATTTTGAATGTTGGGTTGACGTTGAGGTTGATGCTGAGGGAGTGGATTCTTATGCATGCCCTCAGTCCCCAAGTTCAACTCTCCTGACTCGATCTTTTAGTTGAAGATTTGCTTGAGTCGATGGCACTCGCTGGTGGGATGATTGACGAATCTATGAAAATGACAATACTTGGGATTAGTCATTTCTTGTGCCGTAGGCTCTCTCCGTACAGGAGGTAATTTGACAGCACCGTCTTGAATCCATGCTTCCAGGAGCTCTATCACTTCATCCATAGTACATGGGAAATCAGGAACTTTAGGGAATTCCCTCGGTTGTCGTGGTGCTTTTGGTGCAGGAGCATTAGCTGGGACCCGTGCAGGAGCCTGAGATTGGGCTGGGGCTGCACGTTTTAATTGTGGGGCCTCAGGAGTAGGCGCCTTCCTCTTAACACCTTCAGTGATTGCATGAACTGAGGGAAGAGAGCTATATTGCTTGTTGACGAGTCGCTTGCTGGCACGTGTCTCACCACGACTTTCTTCAGCTTTTACAGGCCTGGGCCTTTCTAGTAACGCAGGTGTAGTAGTGGCGGATCGTTTGGCGGACTTATGGAGCTTGGTGAAATTATTAATATCCAGATTCTCCAATAAGGCCCGATATACTGGTATCATTCCATTGATGCAAATCTCTACTAACTGCAACTCTGTCACGTTTGGATCATTGCAATCCACTGAACGAGTTCTGAACCTCGTCACATAATCATCTGGATGTTAATTGTTTCGCTGATAAAGTCTTCCCAAATCGGAGAGAGTGAGTTGCTCAGACACAAAGAAATACTTCTTGAGGAAAGCATTAACCATCTGGCTCCAGCTGAGGATGTTGTTGGGAGCTAGATTATTATACCAAGTGTACGCCTTTCCCGTCAGAGATTTCAAGAATTCTTTGAGACATACACCTTGATTTCTTTCATGTATTCCCAATGATTCTAGGAAGCGAGAGATATGTTCTCGGGCATTCCCAATACCATTATACATCGAGAATGAAGGCGTGACATATCCTTCAGGAAGAGACTCACGTTGAATTTCAATTGGATATGGAGGTTGATGACGATGAAACAAATCTGAATTCTCCATGCTCTGAGCTTGCAAGAGATTCTGTAAATCTTCACGAGTAACAAAGTTGTGTTGAAAACCCGTGCTTGGCTCACGTGTGGTGTGGACACGAGTGTCTTGAACATCAGGAATAACATGAATCTGAGAAGGACCTGCCCTGTTGGAATGAGCTAGGGGATCTGCACGTGCAAACCCTGAGTTTGTTGGAGGCGTCAGCTTCTCTGAAAGTGTCCTCAAGCAAGTCAGCAACTCCATCTGGGTTTTCACCATATTATTCTGACTTAAAGATAGATCTTGTTGGGTCTTCATGAGATCCATGATGCTAGGTGAGTCTTCAGTACTCCTTGTTTCTCCTGTGCGGGGCCCGAAGAGAAAAGCTTTTGTGCGGCTTGAGATAGGAGTGTAAGGAGTATGAGAGATAGTGGTATTGGTAGTCCCCCACCATATGAGATAGGGGGGACGTGATATTGGATAGGATGGGCGTGGTGGAACCCACCACAGTGGATGACACGCCCAAGGAATAGTTGGATAAGGTTGACCCTATCTGGGTTGAGGCAGACACGAAATTAGGGTTTCTGGTTGTGATAGGGTTCACGTTTTGGGTGGTGGGGCCAGCAGAGGTGATGGCGCCACTAACTTGGGTATTTGTGACCCCACTTGCAGCAGATAAACTCGTGGGACCACTAGTGATATTTGGAGAATTTGTGTTCTCTGAACTCTGCCTCCTAGTTTCAACCATATTTTCTTACAACCGAGATAATGACCTCCCACTGTGGTCGCCAAATGTTTTAGGTGTAAAACAATAAAGAGAATCTGAGGGGTAAAGTGTGAAGTATGATAATGTAATAAAAGATTATAATGGTATTCGAGAGGTCAAGATCGAACAAGACTCGCCTAAACCAAGAAATGGCCGTTCGAGTATTGCTTCAGTTACAAGAAGAGGATATAGGGTTGGTTTAGGGAGAGAAGCAGAGAAAGATGAGATCAGTGAATCGCTATGATTTTCTGTGATGTTGAGATTGATATTGCTAAAAGAATGGATATTCAGTTCTCACTAGATTTAAATGCTGAATGAGAAGAGATAATCAATTATCGATAAGATTGATTGATTGAACTTGCACTGAATTAAACTGTTTGTTCTTGCTGAACTTGAACTGTCTTTCCAAACTGGTCGAGTGACCTATTTATAGTAATAACAATCCTAACTGATCTCGTAAGAAGTGGAAGAGTGGGAGTGAGGAGTGAATGGGAACAGTTGTTAAGAGTCTTGCGCCTAATAATAGGGAAGACTAACAACCCACTACTTTATCCCATCTTTCCAGCAACGTTCACACGACCTAGTGTCTTTCCCGCTGAGTGATTGAGCCGTTGCAATCACACGTGTCGTAGACCGCCAAACCAAAACCCTAAAGAATATCCCCCCATGTAACTAATCTTGATTCTCGTAAGATTTGTTAAATATTTGTTAAGTCAAAGATGACTAGGTGCAAGTCGTAACAATTACTGGTAAACTCAGGACTTTGCGTAAATATAGAGATTAAGCGATAAGCTTGAATATCTCCTTTAGATTTGGTCTAAGGATTGAGCCGGGCAATCACCATTTAAATCAATGAGATAAGTCTAAGGATTGAGCCATGCAACCTCCATTTAGACTGATAAGATAAGATAAGTCTAAGGATTGAGCTATGCAATGGCCGTTTAGACTGAGAGGATTCAGCAACTCTCTGTGGCAATAGTCAAGTGAATACGACTTTCGATTTGCCATAAATATGAGAAATTGGCTTGTGGCATGTAATGCACCAATTCTCTGAGTAATGAAGACATATGAATGTCCAAAATAATATAAGTCATAGCCATGAGCCATGATTAAGAATTATAGCACTGATTTATAGAAGCAAGTCCATAATCAGGAAAAACAGACGAATGATGCTATCACAGCGTAGCCATCATCAAGAATGCATAAGCATTGCCAATCCAAGACATAAAGATAGGCCACAATAATAATAATAAGCCATGTTGCTTAGCATAATAATCCTATTAGGAAGTTAGGCATAGGACATAAAAGGATAAGTCATAACATTACGTTATTTCCAGATTTCTGTACAGCTTGCACGACGTCTATTCATAAAATCGCCCAGGCTAGCCTATATTCGGTAAAATCCCGAAATTTTAGTATATAGAGGACTCACAGAGGAAAAACTTTCGTGAAGGAAGCGCCCCCTAATTGTTCACGGATTGGGCTGTAAAAATCGTTCATTGAAGAAATACGTGAGCTGCCAGATTTCCGAACTCGATTAGCTAGGAAACTAGAGTATTATGGACTCAATAAAATCCATAATCCTCTAGGATTTGGATAAGTGGGACCCATAAATAGAGGGGAGGCTAGGGAAAGATATACTCTAGCCCTAAGAGAGCAAAGATAGCCGTGAGGGAGAGGACGGCCATGGACCTCCATGAGTACAAGCGAGAGGAAGCCATAAGGCCTCCACAAACTAGGCGAGGGAAAGCCATAAGGCCCCCATAATTTAGGCTAGGCATTTCCATAAGGCCTCCAAATATTTTGCCAAGGCACGGCCGTGGGGCTCCAAAGATTTGGCCAAGGGATGACACGGGCATCCAAAGACTTTGGCCAAAGAGTAGCCGCGGATACCCAAAGATTAAGCAAGGGAGATGCCGTGTGCATCCAAGAAGATGGCGGGAAGGTGGCGTGGACACCCAAATAGTTTGGCCAAGGCACAACCTTGGGCCTCCAAACATTTGGCCAAGGAATGGCCATGTATATCCAATAATCAGGCCAAGGAATGGCCGTGTATATCCAAAATCAGGCCAAGGAATGGCTGTGTATATCCAAGTGCCAAGGCAAGCTAATGATTGTGTATATCCAAGTGCCAAGGCAGGGAAAGGCCGTGGGCCTCCAAAGACTAAGGCAAGGAGAATGCCGTGGGCATCCAAAGGCCAATACAAGCCAATGGACGTGGATATCCAAAGCAAGGGCAAGCTGATGGCGTGGATATCCAAAGGATAAGGTAGGGATGGCCGTGGGCATCCAAAATCAGGCCAAGGAGGTGGCGTGGGCACCCAAGGCTAAGGTAAGCTAGTGAACGTGGATACCCAAAGGCTAGGGCAAGGGAATGGTCGTGGACACCCAAAAGCTAGGCCAAGGAGTGGCCGTGGGCATCCAAAAGCCAAGGTCAAGGTAATGGCGTGAAATGCCTAGGGTTTGGCTCAAGCATGAGCTAGGCTAATGCGCATGCGTAGGTATTTTTTACGTATATGCTAGGGATATGGACCATGCTACTAGGCTAGGGTCGTGAAATATTAAAATATGGCTAATGGCAACCAAATATCTTATCCCTATTGTAAAAATAAATTCATACCTTATCTTGAGCTATTCCAGGATGCCAGAAATTGATGCAAAAATTACTCCTGTGACCTCCTCGCCAAAAACCACCATCAACAAGGTTGATAGGTGTCTAAAACACCTCTCTAAAGTATTCATGGATTATGCTTTCTTTGCTATAATTGTTGTATTAGTTGTGTTTTACGCTTCTTTTGCATTTTGTAGGTATTTTGGAGTCATGTGGAGCAAAAAGGGCAAAATAGTCATTTCCTGGACAAGTGCTAATTGGAGTCAAGTCATCGTTAAGGGACAGCCATTGTTAAGGGTCAACTAGCTGGGAGGCTCACTGGAGGCAGCCTTACTTGTTATTGGGCAGGTCATTTAATTCTTATGGAAGATTTACTGGAGCACTTGTTATTCGTTACTCAGGGCAGCTGCTTGAGTCTTAATAGAATTTGCTGGAGCAGGCGCGTTTTTCTCTCAAAGCCACCACCTCCTTATAAGCACCAGTCAGTTCTATACAACTGAACCATTCACTTCAGTTGCAACCAGATTCTCCACGACCAGCTCCTCACCAAACTGCCGAGTCTGTGCCACCAATAAACCAAAGCTCGATGGTTCATTTGCCATGGTCAAGAGGGATCCGATGACAACAGGAGATGAGAAGAATGGGCAATACTTGGCTGGAATTCGAGAGAAAATGATGCTGCTGTGGTACCAATGGGTGTTGATTCTAAAAGTTACAAGAGGGTTTTGAAGAGCAATTCGAAGAGAAGAAATATTAGAAGATTGGGTTTGACTCGACAGCAGGTTCAGACAGATTTCGAAGACAAAAACAAGGAAGAAATGGGACAGCTACCATGGTTGTTGTTCGATGAATTTAGGGACTGATTATTCCTGGTATCATCTGAGTCTATGGGTGTGTTATGAATGCATTATAAATGTTGCAGGGAAGGAGATTCAGAGCTCTGAAATCAACAACAGGCTCATGGATGTTGCACCAACCAACACGCACACAGCGTGTTCGAAAGAATGCCTGAACTGTTGTTGATTCCAGTTCTGCACCGAGGGTTCATGCTGTCTGTTAGCCAAGAACAAGGGTTACTACCATCAGTTCTGGTGGGTCTTAGAACATGAATTAGAGGCTAACAGGGATTCAACAATATGGGCTCATGTCTGATGGTTTTGGGTCCAGATTTGGCAGTTGTTTTTGAGCGAGAAAACAGGGGGAAAACTGATGTCTGCCCTTGATTTGTTATGGTGCAACGGGGGAGATTGAAGACCTACTTTTAGAAGCCGCAGGGTTTGGGGAAACTGAGTTTGTGTGGAAACCAAGACAGCGACAAGAACTGAAGCTATATAAAAAGAACAACTAGGGCAACAGAAAAAAAGGAGCTCGACATCAGTAACCTACCACCAACAGAGAGGAGATTTGCTCCTCTCCTGTCATCACCACCAGGCCCTCCACCGTATCTCCATCACCAGCCATCACCACCTACACCACAGCTACTACAACACCTTGCAGTTCATCTTCCATATCAAGCACCACAGCATACTTCCACCATCCATACAGTCAAGGAGAAGAGAAGAGCTGGACCTGAACCATACTTGTACCAACATCCAGCAGTATTTGCAGAGCATAGAAGGGCGCCAACAGCATCTTGGTTGCTGTTTTGGTTTGATTTCGAATATCTTTTGGTTTAGAATTTTTTTTCTCTTGATCGTGATTATTGTGAACTCCATGGTGATGTGTAGCTAATTTTCGTATTGATTATGGGATGTAATCTGAAATCTCAAACATATTAATCAATCTGGATGGTCAATTGTTGTTATTCATGAAATCTCTTGTCGTTCATGTTCTACTGTGTTTAATAATTGCATGATTCATGTATTGCAATATGATTGTCTTCTTATTTGTTTAAATTGCAAATTGAATGAATATGAAAGTATATCTATAGCTAGATTAGGGTTTTGAGATACGAAATAGTCAAAGAATCCTGTCACAAGTAGCACAATATGATTTCGAAAGTGGTGATAGCTTTTAGAAATCATATGTAGAAGCTTGACCTATGTTGAATAGTGTATTTCTGTTGCATAGATTAGCCTAATTCATAGAACCTAAAGCTCTTGGAGAGTTGAACTTGATTGCACGTTGCGTTGAGTTATTCTCTGAGTAGTATTTGCATATTCATCGTTATGGTATGCAATGATATAAGGAATTTACCGGAGTATACTCTCGATGGGGTACTCTAGGGCTATTGGTATGAGAAAGATTGAATGTTAACTTTGATCGATTGATGAACATGTTTGGTGATTGAAGATGAAACCCTTGACCAGTATTTCCTCTCTCTGAATTCTATTTTCATTTACTTGTTTCGTTATTTTATTTGCACAACAAAAATCCCCCCCTTTGGTTACTCTTAAGTTTTCAAATACAACTGATAAACCATACCTCTCTCTGTGGAACCAATCTGTTCTTGCCACTATATTATTTTATCTATTGTGAAGGTTAAGAACTGAATTATATTTGTTGCGGTTCGACAACGCATCAAAGGTCTCTACTACTTTGTCTATATCCCAATTCCGAAATCTAAACTCTAGTAGGCTAAATCAAGAATTGAGTTTTGACATCTAAAACTGACAACTAGCTTGACATACCAACGCTAGTGGGTTTGACCGGACAATGTCCTAACAGATGGCATTCCCATTTAGTTGCATAACCCCACAGGGAGGAGAAATCCGAGAATATATCTCGTAAAATAAAGGATTCGTCGGGTTATACAAAGGGATAGGAAGACCGACGCCAAGTTGCTCACTGAAGACGATTATCTTCTTACTGTTACACTCATTCGAAGAAATAAGTTCAGGAGACAGATTAACCCTACCCAGGCTTCTGTAGGGGAAGAGGTTTGCTTTAAAACCAGAAATCTCTGCTCTTTCCTCCCAAGTAAGAAGCTAAGGGTCAACCATCTTACGGGGAAACTGGTCATCGGCCGGAGCATTCTTTTTGGGAGCCTGAATGCAACAAAGGAAGTCAGTAAGAAGGCAAAGAAGCACAAAACAAGAAAGGAAGAACACAACAGAAGATCACCAACAGAACCTACCATATTCAAGAAGATAAAATCACGAAAAAGACGACGGGGAAGTTAGAAGTAGAAAAGGACTCAGAAGACGGCGAAAGTTGGAAGGTAGGGAAAGAAGTGCGAAAGAGAGAGGGAGGATGAATTTAAATAAGAGATGAAGAACCGACGTAACCGGTAAAAGGTAGTGGGTGATGGAATCGAAAGGACATTGGGACAACGTGTGTCAGTTAAGGAAACTGAAAGGTAGACACGTGTCGAGGAAGATGAAGAGAGAGTTTTCTTCCCCGAACCTCACCGATCTTCGGATAAGAAAAGAGGCAAACTGTGGAGGGTAAAACACCCTCGGGACACGTGTCAGGATCAGAAGGATCGGGCCCTGCTAGAAGATGTCGCAGCCATACCTCGGGGTCAGCCAGCAGAGTTTCCTCGAGGAAGAGATCGAAGATAGAAGACCCATCTAGATCATCGAAGGGTGAAAACCTGAAGTCATCTTCGGGAGACTCTCCGAAGGAACCGCCTTACTCGACAAGCTCTGACACCGCCACGATTGAGTAGCTTGTCTTATTAGTTGTAAACCACTACCGACTCGACCTATATAAGGCGAGCTCGAGAAACATTGTAAGGGTTGGATTTTTGGTGTAACCTAAGTCGTGAAGGGTGAGATTAGGTTAACTTTCTCCTCTAAACCTCGGAGGATCATATCCATGTATTAGTTACCAAAAATTGAATAAATAATAGAGTTATTAGCCTGTATATTCTCATATGTATTGCCCTCGATGCATTTTTAATCTATCGCACTCTTATACGATTGAATATTGTTTGCATGATAATAGATCTGATGGCTGTTACACTCACACACTGTTTGTCAGATTTTACACTCACACACTGTTTGTCAGTCCCAAGTCCGATGATGGTCTTTTTCGGCAGGTACAGGAGCTCCGAAGTTTATCCCAGCGAGTCCATTGTTTTTCTTCTGGCGATGTCTCTGATAAATCGTTCTCGGAAAGTAATCTTCATCGATCCAAGCTCTCCCGTATGTAAGCGGGTGTTACTGTTACTATCTCCCGTATATCGAGTGTTACTGCTACTGGTTCTTGTTACTTGTGATTCCCATTACTGAGATTCTGCCACCGAGATTTCGTTACCCGGTCCTTGAGAAATTGTTACTTACTTAGTCCTGTATGTTCTTTTTTTGTGTCTCTGTCCTGTAACTTCTAGGGGATAGTCCTTGGTTTTCTTATTAAAAAAGAAAAAAAAGAATGAGTGAGTTTCTTTCTTGTAGACTCTTTTTCTCTTTTTCTCAGTTGTATGCATTGTAGTAATACATATAGTGAAAAGTTTCTGAAAGGGTTTAGGCTAAGTCTTGTGGAAGTTATACTTGTAGCAAAAGTGTTGCTATTTTCAAAGTTATACTTCTCTCTAGATAAAAATAGCATTTGGAGTATGACCCAACCGTGTGGCGCTGAATGATTCAGCGGTGAAAAAGTTGAATTTACGCTCTATGGTTAGACGCGGATTCGAATATTCTCAGCATCTAATCTAGATCGTCAGATCTAACGGTCTGAATGCTTGCGCCTAACCATTCTACTTTCCAACGCCTAACCATGCAACTCAATTAAAAGCTGAAAAGCACTTTGATATGGTTTGTTATGGTCCCGCTAAAATATATCCATGTTGTTTTCTCTTATTAACGCTACTATAATTAATATAAATGATAAAATATCCTTCAATAAGTAGATTTTTATTCTAATATCTCATATTATTTGTATATATTATATAATCATGATTTTCAAATTATATTCGATATTCAATTTCAAAGAAAATTCTTCAATATGTTCATAAATAATAGGTGTTTTTTTTTTATTGATATTGTAGATTATATATACGGGTGGTATTGAGTACAAATGTCAAATATTCAATTATGAAAAAAAAATGTTTGTTTTTGTCATTCGGTACAACAATAATCGCTGGACGTGATATTTTACCAAACACTATTTGCTCACTTTTTCTAATCTGTTTTACCTTTCAATTTGCGGTTTACCAAACGCTCAACTGCTTTTTCCACAAAGCACATCATAACAACGCACAAAAGAAAAGCGCTTTTGAAAACTCACATCACTACCAAACTAAGACGATGTCTTCCCATCCTAGTCAGCTTTTATTAATTAAAAATGGATCTAATTTATCAATATAAAAGAAAATATTATCTTTTTTGTTATTAAAATCTATAAATTAATTCAATTGAAATAATATTAAAGCAAGGTAAAGAATATGTCAAAATACAATGGGTTGGAGAAGGATTCTTTTTTATTCTTTATATTTATGAAAATTAAGATAAAGGATGTTTTCCCACATTGCCACATAGGAAATATACACAACCACCATTGGAGAAGCTCTAAGCCTTCTCTAGATTTAGGTTATTTAGAGAAGGCTTATTTGGTGGATTTGGCAACTCCCATGGTTTTCTCTACTTTGGGTCGGAAACCTAGTATTTGTTCCTATCATGGGGCGGAAGCTCAGTTCCTGCTAACTTCAAAGAAGCGGATACTCGGTTTCCGCCTGGTCAATTCTTGACTTTTGGCCAAACGAGAACTCGGTTTATGGATTATTTGTGTTTTTGGATGGAGTACCAGTAGCGAGAAGCCTAGACGTGCAGCCGAAAGCAAAGCCAGCAGCAAAGAAGACGAAACCACCTAGAAAAGTTCCACCAAAACCGAGGATTAAACTGTTACTACTAATTTATCTCATAGTATACTAACTGTCAAGAATATAGAAAATGAGTTTTAACTAAGCATATCGAGGACCCTCGTTCCCGACTCTCTCTGGGAGAAAAGTAGCAAGTCTAAGAAATTCACCGAAGTCCTATGTTGACATGAAGAGATATAAATCAAAGATATTATATAGAATAAAGAAACTTTTAAGTTAAACTGTAACGGTAAGAAATAAAACTAAGTCATCAATTAACACAATGATACAATGAGGTTCGACACAGTGTGTGATTTACATCCTCGGGTAATGAATCTGTATGGTTATATTATTTCGATTAATGGATTACAATGGTATATTTATACGCTAGAGGATTGATCTCTTCTCTATTGGAGAACCTTAATTCCATACTTGCTCTCATCTCCTAAGTTTTTCTGTCATTTTTTTCAATTGTTGAGTGAGGTATTTATAGTAGTTTGGCCAGAGGATCCTCTTTGCTACCTATGGTTTCTTCTATCCTTCGAGATCTTCGTTGACTGCTTGACCTCGTGCACCGCCTTCGTCGTCCACTCCTAGGATGACACCTATTAGTGGGGTTTGTCTTTGCTATAGTAATTCCTTTGTATCCTCGATGTCCTGATGTCTATCTCTTTGGTTGCTTTATGTCGTTTTATTGCCCGCTTGTTGGACAGTGTCTTTATTCTCTGTCGAAGTATAAAGTGTTGATGTGACTACTGCAACACGCGTCTGCCATGCCTGTGCCTACCGAGGCTAGGCTCATCCTGGCCTTCTATTCTGATCATGCCTCGTGATGAGATAAAGCATCCTGGATGGTTTATATGCTTCTTCTTCTCCTTATTATCGTGCCCCCGGCTTCCTGATTGAGCCACGTGTCCATCGAAGATTATGTATTAACATAAGCAACAGAGTCAAAGAGAAATGTCATTTGCACAACCAGCGCACCTGGATATCAGGAGAGTAGAACAACAGCATGTGGTAGAAGCAAACCCGGTGCTCACAAGATTGGATGAGTTAAACAGCAAATAGAGGTCCTAGCAGCGCAGATACGAGATATGGAGAAAGAAGACTCGGAGGAATCAGAAAAATCTTCTGAAGCAGAATCACAAAACATGGAAGACTTACATGGATGAATCCAAAGCATCACCGCTAAGCGAACAATTATTATAAGGGAGAGTACCTACGAAGTTTGTCTGTCGTCGTTCAAGTTATTTGATTGAGGGTCAGACCCGCTGGCGCATCTGAGAGACTACAAGCAAGCGCTACCTCAATGGGAAAAGAACCAGGCGGTCTTATGCAGATATTTTCAAGCAACATGAGTAGGAGAAACAAACCTTTGGTACGATCAGATCGCCAAAGGATCCATACACAACTTTGACGACATCACCTCAATTTTCTCACAAGATTCATGCACAACCAAAGCTTTCAAACACCATTAGGGGCCTTATTTCAGTTAAGACATAGGAAAAACGAAACATTCTACAACTATGTGAAAAGGTGGTCAGATTTAGTTCCAGAGATTGGAGTAGTAGATGATCGGGTGGTATTCAATCATTCATACATGAATTGGATGTCAACACAGACCTCTACTTATCGCTAACGAAACGCGACGTGGAATATTTAGGAGATCTTAGGGAAAAGCAACAAAGGTTCGTTATGCTAGAGGATATGCGGCTAAAAGTGAGTGAAGAAGCTCCAGAGATAAGCATCGACACAGGCGCATCGCACATGTTGAGAAGAAGTGAAGTACAGGAGATACCGCGGAGACATATAGAGAGGAGAGAGCCAAAGCGCAAACCACACAGAGAAAACGATCATTAGAGAGACAAGATGTTTGAAGATCGTACTTGCACAGAGCTCAATAAACTAGTTACAACCATCCTCAGAGAATTAGAGAAGAAGAACGATGTAGAATATCCGACATCAAGGGGTAAGACAACCACAATATGGAAGAAACTCAAGGAGCAGGTGTGAATATCATGGCTACATGGGACACAACACCAGCCAATGCAAACATCTTCTACATATGATCCAGGGGGAATCGACAACAAAAATCCATCCATGAACAAGTACATAGCGCACATGCAAGGAGAACGGCAGCAAAGGAGCAGCGCAAGCAAGACAAGCACATCTACTAACGATACCTGTGGGTGCCATATTTCATATGTACCCTAATTACATTACCAACAGCACGTTAGGAGAAACACGGTAATCTATTCAGTGTCAGCGTCTTAGGAACGCGGAGGACTTGTATAACCCCGCGTCCGGATAGTATAGTAGGTCATGAGCGGAGGTGCAACCAACGATAATCGGAGCCCGATACCATCCGCATAATGGAGGAAGGCTACAAATCGACATAGTTGGATATGTTACTAACCAGCTAAGCAGTATCTGATCATTGAGGGGTATGTCATCAATGATCTCTATAAATAAAGACCCTCAACCCTTAAAGTGGGGGTTCTCTCCAATCTTTTATTTCTCATTAAAGAATAGCTTGTCTCTTATCTTCTCTCGTTTATGTTTTAGTTATTTGGGTGTATTTTTTGGTATTTCCAGCAACTACATTTTGGCGCCGACACAAAGGGATGACGAATTCCACTAGACCAAAAGTCACGTAGCTCTAACCGAGTATGGTAA
>JAJJMA010163893.1:0-14247 GCA_023529015.1 Papaver nudicaule | reverse complement strand
GGGTAGATAGAAATTCAGGTCTTGTATTTAATTGATGAAAAGAAAAGGGAGTTGATTGAGTGTGGAAGAAAATGGAGTGTTCTATATCTTCTGTTTTATTCAAGTATGACCAATGATGCTTTTGGTGTCTGTTCCAATATCAGTAAGACCAACAACTACTCCAAAGATTAAAGTCGCACCAAAATTTATATTACTAAGCATTAACACTCGCAACGACTACGCAACAACCACATGCCTGTCACTCCCACTAGCCTATGGAAAATCAGTTTAAAATAGCTGATGCAAAGCAATCACAGCCAAATGAGCAGTGAGATGAATTAAAGCTGCAACTAGACCACTAATGGCCTAGGCAGTATGGGGGATCATAAATTGTGGTAATGCTGGATTGGCATCAATTCAAATAACTATATAACAACTTCTCAGTGTGTAAGTTAGGGAGAAGCAAGGTACGGTACATTTATCATAGCCTGATAAGCCATGGATACATATATGTGTGTGTTTCAAGTCTCCCTTCACTCATAAAAAAAAAAAGCAATCAACATGTGCTTTTCAGGGACTTGGAACCAACAAGTGCGTCCAAGTTTTCAAAGGAGAATAAACCTGCAGAAATACTATTTCCTATGTTTTTATATGTTATCCCATGATCTCAGAATGAGGTTTTCGGTTAAAACTCAACTCTACTCTACTTGAATGCTTCAATAATCTTTAGAGTCTTTTTTTTTTTTTTGATCGGTCAATAGAAAAATATTATTGAAAAATTAAACACACAAGGCGTGTGTGGGCGATTACAACTTTGAATAGCACAAAGAAGAACTAAAGCCATAGAAAGAGGAATACCGCTACTTAAATTTTGCGAACGAAAACAAGATCTCCAAACATTTCAAGGGAACTCATCCATATCTTTAAAACTTAAACCCTTATGATTTTTTTCCGCATCACTAAACATCTTACGACGATTCTCCTTCGTAGAAAAAAAACTTAAACCCATAAGAGCAAACACAGTGGTAGACCTATAATTCTAAACACCAAGTGCTATATTTGGGTTTGCAGATGGAGTTTGGTGCAAAACAATACAACGGTCACACTAAAACCAAGTGCTATATTTGTAACGTGATTGTATATCACGTATTTTTGTTTGGCGTGATCAAATTTCGCGTAGTATGAATTCAACGTGAATGAATTTCACGTGAACCGAATGGTTTTTCCAAAAACGTGATTTAATATCACGTGTATGCTTTTCACGGTTTTTTGAATCGCGTTCACACTTGCACGTTAAGTTTGTTCGCGTTTTCTCATTTACGTGATTAACAATCACGTCCCACCATCTCCGCACCAAACCCATTTCGTACGCTATATTTGGTGTAAAAAGAAGATCATTTTAGGTTTGGTGTTTAGGTTTCACTCCCACTGCCGATGAGTTATCCCAAATATAGTGTTATAGGTCTACCACTACGTTTGCTCTAACGGAACCATAATCCAAGAGTTTGTTTGCTGAAAACTCATTAGTAGATGCAAGAGATTTTGGAGCACATTTCTTCTTTGCACTCAAAGTACCAATAGGGAAGAGACCTGTCGCTCTAGCCTTAGAGCACATTTCTTCTTTGCACATTTATTTAGAGTCTTGAGAAACTTATATTCATTACAACGTTTTCTAAAGCTATTGGTAACGGTAACCTTGCCGGTCTCACTAACCTCAGCTTAAATTACTAATACTCAAAAGCTTAAATGAAAATTAAATCATATCCCAATATAAACTGCAAGACGTATTTGAAGCATTCACTTTCTCGTTATCATCTTAATAATAAAAACAAGTTGGGTTTGTCCGTCACTTAACTTTGCCAATCCTACGGCCAGGAATGTCTGAATACATATCGTGAGATCTCGGCCGTCCGTTCGATTCGACTATTGCCGCCCAGCCTCTTGGGTGTGTGTGCGTTGGTGGATTGCGCCCTGGATCATCTTTTCGCCCGCGCCTCTGGGGCTCTCTTGGTCTTTTTGCTGAAAAATAGATAGATGATTTGGTGATCATGTACCGAGCAAAAATCACTTCAACATGCACCGCCGCTTCTTCTCTTCTCTCCTCCGTGAAACCCTAGGAAATACCTTTCTTTCTTCCCCATAAGTTTTCCTTATTCCCGCGTGTTCCTTGGACAGGTGCTTATATCACCTGTATCGGAAAGTCAAGTACACAACCACGGTGAGTTATTCTAGGGCTTTGATTAGTTTTTATGTTTGAATCCGTGCACGGATAAATTCCTGTTTGAAGTCTGCGTAATTAATCATGTGTCCTGATTTTACTTCGGCTATCATGTCTGGGATGCCGTTGGTACAGTGAGTCTGTTACTTCATGTACTCATATCGTGTTGCTATAGTAATGGCCTGTATATGTCTTGCTAATCGCCTGTTGTTTGTTGTTTGGATGTGCAGGGTTAAACATAGTGTTTGTTTAACGTCGGAGTGATAACCTGCATTCTAGCACTTGAAATACCCCACCTCATAAAAATAATTATTAATTTTCAGCTGAAGAATCTCAGCAGGTATCAGGATCGTGTTTTTTGATTAACTTGCACGTAGGGAATGGAAGCTCACGCTGAACTCAGTGTAAGGATGTCGTAGGTCAGGCTAGCTGACTTCTTCGTCAGCCTATCTCACCGGGTATAATGGGGCCTAGTGATTGGACGTTGATAGATCATCAAATTCCCACAAATTCCACGAAAATATGGCAAAATTTTCCTACGAGAGATCACAGGTAATTTGGTTATCGACAATTTGTTATGTTCCTCCCCCTTACTCTGATGTCGTTAACCTTAGAGAGAGATCTAACGGGTTTTGTATTCGAACATTTATTATACGAGATTAACCATATGGAAGATAGAAGCATTTTAACAACCAACATACCACGTGAACAACCCAGGCACCAGGGAGGGCAGAAGCATGTGGGATTGGGTGATCCTGAAGATATTTTTCACGAAATAGTAGCACTGCAGGGATGTGAAGAAAGCAGCCATGGACTTATGCTTGGAGAGATAGATGATTTGGTGATCATGTTCCTGAGAAGGCAGGCAACTTTAACAATGAACAAGGAAGAAGAGTTCGTTCGTTTCTTCCCTTGCACCGGGTCTAATTTTTTTGTTGCTAAGTATATGGAATGGATGCTTTCGAGCGTGAAAAGACTACATCGTCAGCAAAAGCTGCACAGGTACAATTTTAAGAGACACCTGAGGATGACCTACCAAATCGATATAGATGGGATCTGGGGTGTAGAGAGAATTGAACTGCATAAAGGCAGGGGGATGCCCTGGGAACGTTGTTTTCAGGTCACTGACAAATCACATGCATGCAAGTTCACCTTTCAGGGTATGAATGTCTGGACAGAGTGCCCACTTTTCTAAATATTTTGGTGTTCTCTTGAATTTTAAGATTCTAATGATCGACGATAACCTTTTCTTGCAATGTCATGTTAAACTAGGTTTTCCCTGATTCGGCACTATCCATTGCAGTCAGTAGCAGTTATTGCCTCTATGCGGTAGGATCTCTACCAATCGGATAGAGAACAGACAGGAACATCAGCAATTGTTGATGTGTTTTGAAACATTAGCCTCTTTACACTGTACAATAATCTCATTTCTGAATCATTGTTCAGTACTTTTAGAAATGTAATGGGTTTTATGTGCCCTTTTAAATTTTAATGGAATGTTATTTCGAATTTGATACCTGTGAATTATAATTGCTCATATCGAATGTAACGAAACAAATCATCCCATTCATTGCATATAGAACACATACCACACACATGAAAGAGATCAAGACACACATAACAACATGGGTAGAAAAGAGATCAACACATATCAGTTCACACCAGATCATTAATCATTATAATATACGACACCTGACCATCTTACAGAGTACCGTCACTTTTTAAAACACCGTCATTGGTACGACCTTCGCCTCTGAGTTTTTTACTGTGGCTTATTAATTCTTCGTCACTACTGTACTTATACTCGGGTGATGGATTGTCTGCAACAGGATCAACTGCCCATTTTCCTTTCGCCATTATTAGGGGATCCCTGAGTGTGATTGTCGGTGGATTCTGATTCATCATGGCTGCAGTGCTTTCGCACTCTTCAGCCACGTGGGTTATACACCAGCATTCCTTGCATATTTTTGGAGGTAGATTTTCAAACTCCACGGTAATCACGGAGTGACTACCATCTTCCAAAATAATTTGAACTATATTCACTAAACTTTTTGTAAGGTCAACCAATATATGGCCCCTGAAATCCCCGTACTCTTCCCGTGGTTCCTTGAATATTACTTTACCGATTTTCTCGAACACCATGTCTTCTACACCTCCCCTGTCTGCCAAGATCTTGCTTAGACGAAAACTGCATTTGTAATCCTGAGTCGCACAGATAATGTCCTGGGATGTGGCTCCGTCTTGACGTATTCTGAGCGATAGCAAGTGACCAAAGATGTTTGTTGGGCTCGATCTAATTGCACTTGCAAAGTCTGTGCTGTTTGAAAGATTGATTCTGTATATGGTAGGATCGGTTGTGACTCTCACCTTTACCTCTCCGACAAGATCCCATGCCAACTGTAGTGCCCATTCCATGTTGGAAGCAGAAAAACAGTCTGGGTTATCTGTCTGCTCGGTTTCTCTGTGGATAAGACCAATCATCCTCTTGCAGTCATCATCTTGCACGATTTTGGCTGTCTGTTGCATGAATACGAGATGTTCTCTGAACTCAGGAATATGACTATTCGCTAGGAGTCTTGATACATTCTCAAAAAATAATGGAGATGTTATACTATCCATGCTTTTCGTATTGGCAAAATTACGTACAAAAGTTTTATCAGTCAAGTGCTATATATACTGGGTTATCATGATAACCCCACTAGGTACTCACTGTGTTGAAGTTGTTTACGCTAAACCAGCATAACGAGCATCTATCTAGTGCTGTACTTTGAGCAATGTTCCTTACTTTGAAATGTAGCTCATGCTAGTGTAATTGTCCGAAACTGCAATACGTACAATGGTTTTAAGTGCGTTACTTTCTTGCTTTTGATTCTAAGAGGGGGTATGGTGGTGGCTTCTAATTTATAGTTACTTGTTATGATTGCTGATTTTGTTCACCAAAATTTCAGACTGGCGCTATGAAACTCGGGCGAGATGTCATGGTTCTCACCCAGACTGCTGAGTCACGATCCGTGGCTTTCCTTTCACAGACTTACAACGAACGCAACGATGTGAGCTATCATTGCCTAGTAGAAAAATTGTTCTTGATTTTGTTGTTATTAGTACATTGTCTTCTTTCTGCTAAATCTGACTAGCTACTTCAATGGATTTTAGAACCTAGAGCTGCCAATCATTAGCTACCGGAGAATTGGTTCTGCTATGCAATTGGATACCAATGTTCAGTCAGAGCCGACAGCTGAGTACCATTTGGACATTATGAAGAAGTATTCACCATTTGATGCATTCTTTATTGGTGAAAAATTTGCAATATTTGGAGCAAATGGGCAGGGGACGCAAGTATACATTTGGAATTTAGAAAAGAGTGGTTCAAATTTTAGTTTGGAGTGGCACAAGAGTAATGATGGCGACGACATTATAATCCGTTCGAGAAGGACTAGGCAGCGTTTTGGGCAATTAGGCCAAGAGGTATTTGTTCCATTGATTAAGATTATAATGGTGATAAACTACTGAAACTTTAAGTAGTACTGTATGTCATTAATCATCGTATATCTTGTATTTATTTGCAGGTGCCTTTGGATTACTCACTTAGGGCATACCTTGAAGTCATCTTCCTAGACCCACGCATGAAGATATCCATTCAAGGTTCTGTGGTATGTAAGAATGCTTGTTTTTTTCATTTCATTCTATATGCATGTGCAGTGCATGATAACATGTGTTTCAAAAATGGTTATGTGTTACAAGGTTAAAAGTCGTCTAGTGGCAAAATCTTTGGCTAAAACCCAGATAATGGATGGTAGTGTATTGGGGAAACCTGTTCAGCTTATCCTTGGTCATTGCCAACAAGAATGGGAACGGCTGAATAGCGGGATATTTCTCTATTGGCATGGCCGACTGTTGTCTTTGTTACGTATTAGTCAGTCAATTTGTTCTCTAGATGTGCATTAGACTTATTGGATACCTTATGGTAAAGTAAACTGGAGATTGAACCATTGATTGCATACTGTTGTCTCATCTTGGTCTCTGGTCTGATAAAAACATGAACTTTTTACAAGGCTTACAAGAGAGTTGGAGGCATGGTCCAGAATCCAGAGAAAAGCCGTGGTGTTATAAAAGTGCTATAAGAACAAATCAAGTCTGTGCTATAAGAACAAATCAAGTCCCATGATCGATCACTCTCGCTTGTCCTCCTCAAGGTCTTTGCCCCCGATCCCAAAAACATGTTCCTTTCTCTCCGTCTTGAGTGCAACATCTACACTGCCTGTCAGTGAGATGCCCTCCTCTTCCAAGTCATCCCCTGTTTCCTCTGAGTATGCATATCTGTAGAATTGAAAGAGGCCAACTGATTAACAAACTTAACCATGACAAGAATCTTTCAGAGCCAGCAGATTCATATCTCAATATAACTTGAGAAAACTGAATGCAAGAACGGGTGAGCCAGTTCATATATGTCAACAGAATGAAGCAATAACACCGATTCAGTGGCGGAGAAGAGATTTCAATGAATAAGTGAGTACCTAGTGGGGTTCTGAGAAGGAGCCCAAAGGACGCATATCACCAGAAGTAGTAAGTAAGCAAGCACACTCCAAAAGGCCAGGATAATCCACGCTCTTCGCCACAACTCACTCAATGGATCAGTTGTACTGAAGTACAACTGCAATGATACAAATATCAGATTGGGTATTAATGACAGCAAGAAAATCCACCTTATTTTTCAATTACAGCGATTTATCTAATAAATGTAATTACACATACACCAAAACAATGGGCATGCTAACGAGTATTGAAAAGAATAGCTCGATTAAGCACCAATCAAAAGAATAATCACTTCAGTGTTCAAGCAACAAACAGTGTAAAATGATGAATGCTAACATAAGCAATTTTCTGGGGAAAATAACAAGAAAAATGCTACCTCGTAGCCAATCCAAGCAACAGAGAGAAGCACAGACACAGCTAGAGAATTGGAGAATTTCTGGTAGAGCTCCAATTTTGCCATGCTTCTCCGCAGCTGTACCCAAAAAGCAGAAAAGAGAAAGTACAAGATATGTTACCTTGGTCCCATATGCAATACCGCCCTAAGTATAACTTAAAGATTATGATGCAGGGGCCTTCATTAGATTACCTGCAGCTTTTCCAGAGTCTTTGATAAGGATGAGAATATCCAGAGTATAAAGCACGCGTCCAACAGAGCAACAGGTAGCACTAAGAACAGCTTCGCTTTCCCTGAGAAGTCATTGATATTTCCCAGATTTTCAACAAGCTCAAGTGCCTCCGAAGCCAGAAAATAAATCAGACCCAGTAGAAGTACTTTTGAGGTTATCCCACCAAGGGTTGGCTTTACAACACCAAATCCCATTGAAACCACTAAAAGATGTGGTCGAGAAACAGTCTTCTTGACGGCGCTAAAGGTGACCGCCCACATAGTAATACCAATTGGTCTGGACCCACTAGAGTTAAAGTTTGCATATTCAAAATACCAGAAGGCCATTTCACACTCCCCAAGGCAATGACAATAGTGATGCAGTAGTGCAGCTGTAATATATCTTTCCAAAATCGAACGAATTGCAGAAACCACAAGAGACCAAGTACAAGATAAGCAAGAGACATGAATCCGTAGAATGTCATAAGCGGACCCATCTTTCCAGGCAAATAACCTTCTGGGTTCCTCCAAACAGTTCTTCCATTGATCACCATGCCCTTAAACTGAGGGTCACAATACATAAAATACAGATAATATATTCCAGTATTATCTAGGCCATTCACCGTTCTCCTGACAGTGGATAATAACTTCACCAACCCTACAATTCCCGTCTCTGGCTAGTTCTGGAGTACAGCACAATGCATCAGAACCAACAAAAGAACCACAGATCCTATCCCTATCTTTAACCTCAAATAAAATAGCTTCCACCAATCTGGTTTTCTGTTGCATCGTATTTTGCTTTTCAGTAGCTTCCTTTGTTCTCCGGAAAGTGACAGACTCAAACCTGGAAATTAAGAATCAGTAATTTTACAAGATCAGAATGTAAACTAAAATGTCAAGATGGTTTATGTATGCAATGTAAGACATCTATAAACCACTAATTCATCTGTATGGCAAGCCAGTAAATACTATTAAATCTCCTATGCTTCCCAATCATGTACAAAATTGAACGGTGAATGTCTAAAACCACTCACTCACTGTCCTCATTCATGATACTCAAACTGAAAAGGGAATTAACAGTAGTTTCCACCACTCATAACTTCCACCAAGAGTTTCCAAACATGACCACACACTTCTTAATGCTTTCTTCTCTGCTTGCTCTGTACAAAGTAACACAATTTTGGGTGTCAAGAGTGATAAACCAAAAACGACTACTAGATAAGAAAACAAAAGATTTAAAGTTCAAACAAACCAGTATGTTTTCTGATTCCGTGGGAGTTGATGTTATATGATTGTAAACGAGTGGTAGTGGTGAAGAATACGATAGTCCTCCCTTGCTCTTGAAGATCAGAGTGGCACATAGTCAAACTCAAGTACTATATTCAACTTATACGATAAATATATACCTAATGACTTTGAACCTTTATGTTTTGGAGTTTGCATATAACACAGATATCCCAACAAAGTTTACAGATCATTGGAGCAGCCACTTACTACCAAATTCTCCATACATTTAACAGGAAAAAAAAAAAGATATCTAAAGACTACACCCCTCCATTATGAATAACCTTCAGCAATGGAAAGGAAATTAAACGAAACAGTTCACCAAAACATACCGAATACGAAATTTAACAGTGACATTAACGCGATTGAAAGTCTTTTACATTAACACGATTGCAAATGCAATAATATAAAATGCAAATATAAAAGAAAGAAAAAAATCAAACCTATGCAACACACTTGTACACTAGTACTCTTTACCCAAAAAGAAAACAAAAATCTGATTGCATCTTACATATGTTCTTAACTAACAAGTTTGGCCGATTCTAACAAGCATTAAGATGCAACCTGTTTTGAGCATTATTACGTATAGGGAAAAGTAAGTAATTATGTCATGCGGACAGTATTTGAGCTTGATATTGCACCTTTGACTAATTCTACATTGAGTATTAAAATGAGCAGGGGACCAGCTATGGTAGGTGCGAATTCCTTGACCTATTATGAACCAAACCAATTTTGTACAGGCAATTATTTCTAGTTTTGTTGTATATCCACTCTCATTGTGACTGTCAACCCTATTCAAACTGAAAGTTCCTCTTTTGCATACCATGACAAGGTTCTGCCTGAAAGCATTTGTAATTCTTATGAAATTTGATAATTAAGACACAATATTCTGTAATATCCCAACAAGGGCACTATATATTCTGTAATTTGAGAAGTAAGAACAAAATAAAAGTCTGGTAAGGCCAGGAGGCTCTCCATTTTCCATTTTCGTTCCTGCATACACTTCTCAGACTTTGTTTTCAATACACGAAAGAAGTTTACTAGTGCAAGCATTAGATTTCCCTCATGATTTGCTATGAGTAAATAGGATATTGTGCAATTAACATAGAACCATGTGCAGTTAACAATAGAGCATAATAAGGCTACAAGAGTAATAATTCATACATACTATAACATCATTCCACATTGTCAAATGAATGAGATTCTGATACTGGGCGATGTTATCTAATCTCAAAATGCTAAAAATCACAATCAAGTGATCAATTTACACTTAGCTAGAGATAACTTACTTTGTATTGCTGCTTCTAGGGCTAAGCACTTACCTCACTTGATCTTGCTCTTTCATCACGGAACCCATCGTTTTTGGTATCTTTTTCTCCAAGTGCTTTGAATGAAACTAAAGTATTCTTGTGAGGAATTGCTTGAAACATATTCATGCCAAGTCTCGCATCAACATCATAATGGAGAGATGAATCTTTTGGATCGTACCAAGAAATATCGTCAAAACCACAGCACAGAAGCCTACCACTCTTCATAAACTCAAGTTCCAGCTCTATATAAGTCTGGAGAACAAACTGTTTACTCCAGGTCAAGTCAGAATTATGTTTATTCTTCTTCAATGACCATGTTCCACGACATACGTATTCATCATCAAAATATGTAGCAGTAAGGGAATTACCTAAAACCCCTAAATGACTAGGAAAAACTTGACAGCCATCTAGTGTCACACAAGGTGCTGAAGGAAGTTCGCTAAACTTCTCATTGGTCAAATCAAAAGCAAGAATGGCTCCGTTATGGGGGTTCACCCAATGGAGAGCTTCATTTACGAAAGCACCATCACATAGTTGAACAGAATTCATATTTTTCCAATTCATGCCCATCTCTCCCAAATTTCTCCATCCATTACCATCCCCAACAGTGTATACTTGAGCAATTCCAAATCTCCTCGGATCACTAGAGTCGAAACAGATTCTAACAACCTTGTATTCATTGGTCGCAGAACTGTAGCCGAATCCAGTCCAGAAGTACTTTCCTTCTTGATCTGGGAGAATAATATACTCTCTAGTGATTGGATTACAGATATAAGTAGGTCCATAATATTTTTCTTGACAAAGATAAGCAGGTCCATAATCAAATTCATGATACGATAACTTGAAGCAAATTAGACCGTTACATGTACCAACAAAAGAAGAATTCTGAAATGCAGGGCTTAAATTCATCCTTGTTTTTCTACTTAAAAATACTGAATCACGATTCTCATCAAACTCAGTATAATAAATTTCTTTCTGCTCGTGTTGTTGATTAAGACTCGAGAACATAAAACTTACCTCACTACCTGCAGAATTAGAATGACTAAGAAGATGATTTAAGTGCATTTGAGGAAACAATGAATTACGAACAACATTTCTCCATGGTTTACTGACTAATTTGCACTCGAGAACAGTTTCCGTTGGTAAGCGACTAAATATATCCATCATTACGTCTTCTGGAAGATTATCCATGATGAATTTGTTTAGAGCTGCTAGACTTATTTTTCTAGGGTTTCAGGATTCCCTTGATTGTGTTTGGATAAGATGAAGGAAATGAAATGAAATGAAATTGGGGGACCGAGATTTAGTAAGACGCGTTTCGGATGCGGGTCATGGGTAATTACCGTAACTGTTTGTCAATTTGCCAGGGACGGAACTGGGGGGTGCTTAGGGTGGGTATAGCCCCCCCCGCACTACTTAGCCGGCCTAATTTCTAAGAAAAAGAAATTTAGCCACCCCAATCTTAGAAATAGCCCATCAATTGAGTCATTGTTGAGCGGCCCATTTTTAAAACCTTAACAAATGTTCTTTCTTCTAGCTTTCTGATTCTAGGTTACCATTTAGTTATTGCGATACCAACGGCCATGACACCGGTATACCCGTTATCGGTGTAAATAAAATTTATTAAAAGAATCAGACTCTGTTTTGGATAAATCCAATCAAATTCAAATTGTAAATAAAAGGGTAGATTTCTGAATAAGCCGCCCGAAATTTTTTGGCATTTTCCCATGATCGATCATCTTATGCTATTCTACCCTTTTATTTTTTTTTGCTTTGACTTTAATATAATTAATACCCAAATCTCATTAAAAACAAAACCCATCGGTTCACACTTAAAAAGCGTTGCGAAAAGTCTTAATTAAACTGAAAATAACCTCGTTGTTTTTGTTTGACAGAATGTCATTCCCTTGAGCACAACAAACAACTAATGCCATCTTCTTCGTGAGCTTGGCAACGTTTCAGTGGTTTGGTTTCCTGGTCATTTGGCTCTCTACCTCATGGATTCGCTCTGGTCTATCTCACATGACTTCCTCTTCGACACTTGTAACTACTAGGAGCATGCGATGCTATATGGGACTTACCAATTGGCTTCCAGAATTCGGTCAAGTTTAGTCAAGTCTGCGGGCATCCAACTCAAAACCAATTGGGAATGAGTGGAGTGGCCCTTCCATATTATATTTTAGTTTATTATGTTTATCTAAGAGATATGGGACAATCTCTTCCTTCACATTTACAAAAGTAGATGAAAAAACAAAACAATTAGAGAGTATCTGATTCTTAACAACATCTCAAAGTCATCATGGGTCTCTTTATACTTTTATACTGATCTATTCAATTTATCAAACATAGAGATCCCATTTTGATGATGACCTACCAAAAACAAAAAAATTTAAGAGATCAACAAATTCTGAGACTTCCAAAAATCGAATCATGATGTCTCTTAACTTGCATAAGTTGAATTCTAACAAGCTCTAGGAGACACAAACAAACTCTCCGAGCTTAAGCAAAGATCATGCTCGTCAAGCTCAAGCGAACTGCAACAAGTCCTGGGCCTAGCACATGAACTGCAACAAGTTCTGGGCCCTGACACTCAAACCAGTCCTTGGAGATAGGACTTGCCTCACTTGCAGCAGCTTTATTACAGTCACGACTCACAAAAAACATAGTAAAGACTACGGCTGTCGATGGGTACCGGATTACCCGGAACCGAACCGAACCCGATGTTAATGGTTCTGGTTCCGAGTCCTAATATTGGACCCATTAGCAATTTAGGTACCCGACGGGTAGGACCCGATCGGACCCGGAACCGATCGGTTTTAAACGGGTAATACCCGCCGGGTACCTGCGGGTATCGGGTACCTGTTTATTTCTTACTTTACTAGTGTTTCTAACAAAACTTGAGGCGTTCGTTTAGGTTTGACTTCGATTTTTTTAGGTTTTTCATTTTTTGTTAAACTAATATTTACTTTGACAATTAAAAAAAGAATAACTATAATTCTATGGTCAAATATATTGGACTAAAATCAAAAATAAAGTATATTTATGTTTTTTTGGAAAAAATAACTATTGTTTTATTGATACCCGACGGGTACCCAGATCCGGTGATTACCCGGCTCTTTAAACGGGTCTGGTTCTGGGTCCACTAATTTAAGAACCGCACCCGGAACCGCTAGGACCCGGAACCGATCAAAATAATAGGTTCCGGTTCTGGGTAGTATACTACCCGGACCCGATGGGACCCGTTGACACCCCTAGTAAAGACGACATGACCGAGTAGTGAGATAGAACCCTGTCAGATCTAAGATTCAAGTGCAACGTCGCTGCTTGTTTTCACACTTTATTGTATTCTTTAAACTCACTGCAAATAATCTCATCGGGAGAATAGAAGTCACACCTACAAATTGAAAAAGACTCAGTATCAAATAACCATTTGGAATAAAAATATGTGAATTACCAGTGGTGTTTTTTTTTTCTTTTCCTGCACTGTTGTATTTTCTTCATCCTATTTGTCCGAATTCTCTCTCTATTTGCTTCTGCCAACCTGCGTTGTTGTTCTTGTTCCTGCAGCAGTTGGTGTTATTGCATCCGTTGCTGTTGTTATGAATAATCAAATTCTATACACCAAGAGAAGGTACTAACCCCTCAGTGGTATAGCCCTTGTATTGCCCCAATTGTTGTTGCTGCACATGCACATTCGAATTTTGTAGACCGAAAGAAGGTATCAACACTCCTATGGTACATCTCATGTGCTGTCCCAATATAATTCTCTCCACACAAACACCACATGTTATTAATTTCCGTCGGTTTAAAGTTTTTATGAGAAGAACATGATGTTCGTAGACTCCTTTACACTAATACTACTGTGTTACATGGTACCTGTTGCTGGGTTTGTCGTCGTTGCCTTTGCTGCTCCTGCCTCAACCTTTTAATACAGCCTTGCTAAGGTGCCTATCTCCTTCATTAGTTTGCTGTACTGGATATTGAACACAAATGTTTCAATTAGTCATGGGAACCAAACCACTTAAACGACGCAGCTTCTATTACATTGTGATTAAAAGAGAACCTGACTTGTACTGCTTCAGCCAGATTGCCGCTCCAAGAAGAGCAAGGCACTCTGCTTGTTCTGGAGAAGCGGGCAGCTGAAATTACAGCTCGTGACGCCAAAAATCTCCCTGCATCATTTCGAGGTATTAAGCCAATACCAGACACATCACATCAGTAGATCTATTAAATGCTGCATGCATCAAGATTCATTTTAACTTTACCCAAAGAAAGAGGGGGTCTTGTCCATTGCAGAGATGAAACTAACATTATACTTG
>JAJJMA010163869.1:0-11694 GCA_023529015.1 Papaver nudicaule | reverse complement strand
AACAGGAAAAGAGGAAGAAACTCTGAATTAGAAGAAGATTCTGTCAGGTGTAATACTGGAAGCGGCTCCAACATGAAAGAAGGTGGTGATCACGAAGCTTGGCAGAATTCTGGAATGAACAGTGGTCGTGCTACTCGCAGTGCATCTCGGAAGAAACATGAAGAGAATATAAGGGATGGTAATGACATAGCTAGCGAATCATGGAGAGAAACTACTACAATCAACGAGCCTGGGGATAAGGTAGAGAAATCTGAAAGTAGGGTCCCTCTCGAAGAAAGTACACCAGGTAGAAATGCTGAAAACTGCAAGAAAAATGGAGAGGAAATATCTGTAGATGTTGACAACAATGAAGAACCAGTGGACGTTGATGTTCCTGATCCAGATTTTTATGACTTCGACAAGGATAGAAGTGAAGATTGCTTTGCAGTTGATCAGATGTGGGCCATTTTTGATGATGTAGATGGTATGCCCAGATTCTATGCACGAATCAAGAAAGTGCATTCACCTTTCAAAGTGGATATCACATGGTTGGATTTTGTTGCTAGGGATGAAGATGAGACTGCTTGGAGAAGAAATAGGTTACCAGTTGCTTGCGGGAAGTTCAAACACGAGAAGACTGATACCATTGAAGATATATGTATATTCTCCCATAGGATTGTTTGGGAAAAAGGTGTTAGAAACAGTTGCACAATCTATCCCCGAAAAGGTGAAACTTGGGCCGTCTACAAGAACTGGAACATTGAATGGAGCTCTGATCCAAACAACCACAGGGAGTTCGAATATGAATATGTCGTAGTCCAGTCAGATTATACCCATGAATCAGGCATTTCGGTTGCCCGTTTGGTTAAGTTAAAAGGTTTTGTGTGCCTGTTTATGCCAACTAAAAATACTCGCATGGGTTCCTTTCAGATACCAGCTGATGAACTGTTAAGATTCTCACACAGGGTACCTTCATTTAGAACAAGTGGTAAAGAACGGAAAGATGTCCCTGAAGGTTATTTTGAACTCGATCCCGCTTCCTTGGTCAGTAACCTTGAAGAAATTTCATGATATGTTAGCGCAAGTGAAATCCCGGTTGATTGGTGGAGTAACAGCGGTTGATTCGATTGCAAGCGTTAAAGTTTTAGGTTTTAATCCAGCTGACAAATATGTGGTTGTGTTCGGTTACGGCAGCTACATGGGGGCTTACAACACCAGAACCAAGACTTGTGAACAACTGTGTCATCCTTCTTTTCCCGGTAACAATCTTCCCTCTGTTTCTCATATGTGGCTCTTAACATTTGCTTTCAAGCCATGGCCGGAAATACTTCCACCAGTCTCTTGGAGAGACACTTCAACCTTGGATGGTAATCTAAATGTAATTGATAGTTAAGATCCCCTTCTCATATTTCAACTAATATTCCAATGGAACAAGTCGTTTTTAACGATTCATTCACAGAAATGTTCTTACAATTCCATCTGGATTTATTGACTGTTTAATTCTAGTTTATCCAAGTATATTGTTTTTTATCTTGAACACCTACTTCTACATTGCATGTTCAAATTTCAGACTAGAATGTATGATATGTTATTCTGCACTGGCGTTGTTTTTTTCCTCTCTTGGCCCCCTTTTTTTGATGGTTCTACGTTTGTTTCCTGTTTCAGTTAGTAAAGCAATTTCATTTTGTGCCAAATTAGGTGTGATTTTAGGTATAAACTAGAGATTATTCACTTGAATTTTTGGTGTTCAGAGAACTTACCACAATATTGACACTTGCACTATAGATATCTTTTCGTTATGATTTCTCTATTGCAAGAATTGAAATTGTTATATATGAACCTACAAGCAATTACTCTGAGGCTAGAGCCCTTGCAGTAAAACCAAGCTAGCTGAAGCCGTGTTACCGATTTGGTTAGAGTCCTTGTTTTGGATTTTTTTTTCCACTCATTCTATAAGAGTGGTTTGTTTGGCTGATCTTCTCTTATAGTAGTGGAGTTTCTGTGTTTCTTTTGTGATTATTTGGCTTAATAAAATGCAATTTTGATAATTTGGTTGATCTTGTCTGAGACAATAGCTAAGTTATCTTGTTATTAAAACTGCTGCAACAATTTGGCAAAGAGGACTTCCAAGGTTTGGGCTTATGCTTTTATTGGTTTTTACGGAAGAGCTCTAGAAGTTTCAGAGTGATGTAATCAAAGGCATAAACTAGATGGGGTTGCACTTGTTGAAGTCCTCTCTGCTTGTAGGCATGCCAGTTTAGTGGATTTTTGATTCAACTACTTTGATTCAGTGAATAAGGTTCATTAATATGAGTTTTCAATAAAAAACTTTTTATCTGCCTAGTCTCTTCAATGATTTGCTATTAATTGCAACTAGAACTGATCTGTACATGTAAGTAACTGCCATTAGCAATTGATGAATAATTTGAAAGTTTCTCAATCTCATCAGCAATATGTTAGACTGATGAGTATTTTGTGAGTGTGTCTGTGGACTAAGGAGTACTTAATATAAGTCAATGATTTGCTATTAACTGCAACTAGAACTGATCTGTACATTTAAGTAACTGCTAAAGCTATTCTCTTTGCATCTGAACTGAATTCCGTAGCAGAGAGTCGCTTCATATCTTCACTTACAGATATTATAGCGTAACTACCAGACTTTTTGCTATGGAACTGCACTTTTATGGGATGTTTGGAAGGCTAGAAACAAGTGGGTCTTCGAGAAGTAACCTACAACAGTTTGAAAAATACTTGAAGACTCTTTTTGGTCTATTCAGAGATTGTTACAAGATGAAAGTTGACACTACAGCATCACCAGACTGCACCCCAGTTCATCAACTGGTCTCCACCTCATGCTGATGTCATAAGCTGAATTTCGATGGAGCAGTTTGTGAATCCTCTGGCATCCAGATGTTGCATTTTGGTCAAGCGCAGGATAGTATGTCTCGTGTTAGTTTTGCAATTTCAGTGTAAATATTTTGGAATTGGGTTGGTCAAATTTTTGGATTTGCCCAAAATCTTTTGATGATGTTTGCAGGTTTGCTCAACAGAGAAGCTCTATTGTCAAGGAAGTATGGCTCACTGCAGCTTGCATGATAATTAGAGAACTGTGGTTACTTTTTAGCAATGTTCTGTCTAATGAATGTAAATTTATGAGAAGAGTTTTACAACTGGTACATGGAGGACATAGGATAAAGGATACAAGTTGGACCCAGGTTTAGCTGTATCAATAAAGAATGTCATTGGGATGCTCCAATTCCTGGTTTAGTTTTATTTTGCTGTGATGGTGCTTCCTTGTGCAATCCAGGTAATGCAGGTCTTGGGATTATTGCGAAGAATCACAGTTGTCAAGTGCTAGGAACTATGCCTGGTGGAATTGGTGTTGCTACAAATTATGTTGCTGAATTGATGGCTGTGGTCTGTGCTGTTGCATAGGCGGACTTGCTGGGAAGTTGGCTTACCAAGTCTGACTCTAAACCAGTGGTGATCGATTTCAGAAATGGTAATGTGCCCTGGTTCACTAGAACTAGATGGATGAAAGCTTGCAGGTCATTGTCAGATATTCAATACAATCATTGTTTTGAAGAAATGAATTTCTCTGCAGTTTGTTTGGCAAGGAGGGGTTATAGATAATTTCGAAAAAAAAGAGTTATAGATTAATGGCTGGTGAGAGAGTTTTGCATTCAGGGAGACAAGAATAGAGATGGCTGGTGTCACTTATTATGGGTTCCCTAAGTAGCCTTTTGTTAGAGCAGGCATTATGGAGGGCAAAAAAAATGGGATGAAATCTGCAACTACTACGAAATAGGGTAAGTTGGTGAATTTTTAGTGGATCCCCTAAATATAGGGTGTTAAAAGAAATTTGAACTTTTAGCTAAAATTAGGGGTTTTCAAGACAATTTTTTTCTAGTCGGCTACTTAGGGCAAATCCTATGGGTGAACAAATCCAGGATTTGTCCATTTTAATGTTGGTTTGCCGGTTGAGGCGTGGGAACAATCGAGCGGCATTTCCCACGCTGCTCGGCCCAAGCTAAACTGAGCGGTCTAGGTATGACCGCTCGTCACAAGTTGTGCCGCCAAATAAAAAAAATTTAAAAATTAAAAAAATCAAAAAATAAGAAAAAAAAATAAGATTGAATATTTTATATATTTTTAAAAAAAAATTTAAAAAAATTAAATTTTTTATTTTTTATTATTTAGCGGCCCAGGTTATACCGAGTGGATTAAGTTGTGCCGCCAGCGGCGGTACCTAGGCCGCTCGGCTGTTCCTAGGCTGCTAGATTGTTTTTACCCTAGTGGACAAACATGGTTTGCCCATCCACCTGGCCGAACAAAGAAGAAAAATTTGGCTAATCCATAGGAAGTGCCCTTACTAATTCTAGTTGGCTACTTACTAATAATGGTTGGCTACTTGTCGACCAATATTTTAATATTTCTAGATGGTTACTGAGTAACCCGGCAGATCGGCTAGTGAGTAGTAGACGCTAGTTGGCTACTTGTCGATCAATATTTTAATATTTCTAGGCGGTTAATGAGGAACCGACCAGATCCGCTAGTGAGTAGTCGATGAGTGTTTTTTACCTACCAGGGTGCTCACATGCATTTGCCTAACTAAAAAGTTACTCCCTCTGTCACAGTTTAACTGTCCTCATTACTATTTTCATTTGTTTCAAAAATGTAACCAGCTTCTAATTATATTTGTATTTTTCCAACAAACTCGCAGATATACTCTTAAAAAATATCTAGATAAAGTGGAAACAAATTTATAAATATATATTCTTATTACAATATTTATATTCTTTTTTCCTTTTATAGTTATCAAAAATAAAGTCATATATTTTTCTTTTTTATTTCCTACCTAAAAATAGAAATTCATTTATTCTCTCTATACTTAATAAGGGTATACTCGGACATTCAAATAATCTCCTTATGTTTTTGACTTAGTCAAAGCGGTCAATTAAACTGAGACGGAGGGAGTATAAGTTATTTGCTCACAATGTGGACAATTCTACTCCCTCCGTTTCAAAAAAATAGGTCATGTTTCCATTTTTTTGATGTGTCAAAATAATAGTCCAGTTTCTAAATAGGGAAAGTATCATTTTCAAAAATAAAATAAAATAGGGGAAGTACTAGATTGTTCATTTACCACTATAGCCTTAAAGGAAGGACCACTTCTTAATCATTAGATTAACCACTTTGCTGCCATGTGTCCCATGATAAATGAGTGGACCATTTCTCTCACCCTCTTTGCTGCCATGTGTCCCATGAAAAATGAGATAAACCCCTTTGTTGTCATGTGTCCCATGAAATATAAGATTAACCCCTGATAATATCAGAGAAGCTAAGTATTGAAGAAGAAGGATAATGTTGTATTGAAAACAAGGTGAAGATAATCATTACAGGACAGACACATCAATCCATAAAGGCTTTTCTTTAACTTGCACACATCATTAGGATACTTAGGATTTACAAATCCTGGAGGATGTTTCATATAAACATCCTCTTTTAAGTATCCATGCAGAAATGCATTTGATACATCAAATTGAACTAAAGGCCAATTATTAGTAACAGCTAGACATAAAACTACTCTTACAGTAGTTGCCTTAACTACAGCACTAAAAGTATCATGAAAATCCTTTCCTTCTAGTTGATTATAGCATAATGCCACAAGCCTTGACTTCTTTCTGTCTCTGAACCATCATCTTTTAGCTTTAGCCTATAAACCCATTTACAACCTAATATATTCATATCATCTGTAGGATCCACATAATCCCATGTATCATTATCACTTAAAGCAGTTACCTCTTCTCCCATTGATACAACCCACAGAGGATCTTGCATTGCTTATTTAAAAGTTTTTGGCTCAGAATGAGCTAATAAAGAAGTTAATGCAGTAGATAAAGGATATTTAATACTAACATGATTAATATGATCTGGAAAATGTTTAGGCTTATGAATTCCTCTTTGTGACCTAGTAACTATAGTACTAACAGGAACAGCAGGAGGAGGTTCAGACATTTCAGTAACAACAATTTGTTCAGATGAACTTACAGAAGATAATGAAAAATAAAATTGTTGTTCATCAAAATTAACATGCCTGGAAACATATGTTCTTTTAGTTAAAGGATTAAAACATTTATAACCTTTATGAACTGGACTGTAACCAAGACAGACACATCTAACTGATTTAGGAGATAGTTTATCAGCCCTTGAATGACCAAAAAATGGATAACAGACACATCCAAACACCTTTAGAAAAGAATAATCAGGAGGAACACCAAATAATTTTTCAAAGGGTGTTTTTAGATGAAGAATTTTAGTAGGAGTTCTATTTATCAGATAAGTAGCACACAAAAAAACATCATACCAGTATTCTTTAGGACATGATGCATTAAACAATAAAGTATTGCCCATTTCAGTGATGTGTCTATGTTTTCTTTCAGCTAAACCATTTTGTTCTGGAGTTTTAGGACAAGAAAGCCTAAGAAGTATACCATTATTATCAAGACAGAGTTTAAACTGACCCTTAGCTAACTCAGCAGCACCATCAACTTGAAAAGACAAAATTTTAGTTTCAAAAAGATTTTCTGCTAGACTTTTGAAGTGAGTAAAACAATTAACAACATCAGTTCTTAGTTCCATTGGATATATCCAATGAAACCTATTATAATCATCAATAAACAATATATAATATCTATATCCTAAAACAGAAGGAATAGGAGCTGGACCCCAAACATCACAATGAATTAGAGCCAAAGGTTTTGATGCATGAGAAGGGGATAGTTGAAATGGAAGTCTCTTACTCTTAGCAAGCTGACATGGATCACACACATTCATATTACAAGTAGAACTAACAATCTGTTTTTGTGACTTAAGATGCTCCACTATGTTTTTAGCAGGATGACCTAACATATCATGCCAAGTTTGTGGTGTAGCTGACAGTGAAGTAGAGTATGAATACTGACACTTTGGAACATGTGTTATAGGATATAAGTAATTTTATATCCTCCCCTTAGCCAACAAAACATTACTTCCTAAATCTCTAATTTCATAACCAGTAGGATCAAATCTAAACCAACATGAATTTTCTTCTGTAAATCTACCTACTGACAGTAAATTATGTTTCATATCTGGAACTATCATCACATTCTTTAGTCTAAAATTAGTCCCATCAGTTTGTAAAATTGAGTTACCTATAGAAGTAATTTGTAAGGACTTACCATTGCCAACCACCACATGTTCTTTGCCTTTGTAAGATGTTGAATTCTGAACCAAAGCTCCATCTGAAGTCATATGAGCAGTTGCACCTGAATCTGATAGCCATTGTGGTGCAGAACTAGTACTTGGCAGATCATGAATATTCATATTATGACTAGAGTAAGCATGATGTCCTGACATTGAAGTTCCAGCTTCATTAAAAGAAGCATTACCCATTCCACCATTACCAGCATGCCCATTAGACTGAAAACTCTTTGAAGTATTGGCAATATTAGAATGATAGCTAGTAGAAGTATTAGATGTTGGTGGAGGACGATATCTGAAAAAACATCTTGATGCAAGGTGGCATGTTTTCTTACATATCTGACACTGCATTTGAGAGTAATCTCTTCTTTGACCATTGTTGTTATAACCAAAATTAGGATTAGAATGACCACCATTGTTTCCATTAAAATGCCCATTTCCTCTTCCATTTCCTCTGCCACCATAACCATTAAACTGCCCATTACCTCTTCAATTTCCTCTGCCACCATTATTTCCATTAAACTGCCCATTTCCTCTGCCACCATAAAAAGCTGTATTCTGACCATCATAAGTAGCAGTATTTTCTTGATGCTGAGCACTCATCCATTGTTCATGACACAACAATCTAGGTTTGATTTATGCAAATGTAAAAGGTAATTCTCTATTCTGTGCAGAGACAACAAAAGTATCATATTCTCTTCCTAACCCACTTAACACATACATCATTAAATCTGAATCTGAGACCTTTTCACCAATTGCAGCTAAAGAATCTGCAATATTCTTTATCCCCTGCAGATAAACCAGAATGGTTTGATTTCCTTTTCTTACATTATTAAGTTGATTTCTTAACAAGCACTTTCTTGCCATAAACTGATTTTTGAAGGCTGTTTCCAAGAAATCCCAAATTTCTTTAGCAGATTGTATTCCTAAAACATCACCAGCTAATGCAGTAGTTAAGGTCTGTTTAAGACAACTTGCTACAAACCTATCAAGTTTCCTCCATTGCAACCATTTAGGATTTATAGTAGTAACATTATCTACAACAATATATTTTTGTGGCTCTACCTCTTCTCTACTAACATAACCATATAAATCTGTTGAGACAAGAATTGACTCAAACTGATCCCTCCAAAGTAAAAAATTTGTTGAATCTAACTTCAGACTTACAAAATTAGCAATATTGTTGAAGGGTAAAGATAAATTTGTTGAAGTATTACCAGATTCAGCCATTAAATCTCTATTTGTGTTGGTGTTGCTGTTGTTGTTGTTGTTGAAGATTGTATTCGGTTCTTGATGTAAATTTCTGCTCAAATCAATACTGGATGATTGCGATCTAGTTCGTACAACCATCAATTTGTGCCAAAAATAGATTTTCTTTTTCAAGAATCAAAATCTTGAAAAACAGTATATATGATTTTGAGTAATTTTTGTTTAAGATTCTGAAAAATAATATGGAAAAGATGTTAAGAATCAATAGATCTTGCCCATAAAATTATTGAAAGAAAAGTTGTTTGGGTTTTGATTGAATGTGGAAGACCTAACCTAGTCTGATACCATGATAATATCAGAGAAGCTAAGTATTGAAGAAGAAGGATAATGTTGTATTGAAAACAAGGTGAAGATAATCATTACAGGACAGACACATTTATAGTAGCTGTCTTAACAGCCGACACGACAAGACCGTTACAGTTACTCAAGACTGTTATATTGACCGTTACATTGACTGGTCAAGGACATTACATGTGTCACGGGTATATTATGAAAAAATATGAAAAATGACTACAATAATTGGATTTCTTAAAATTTGTGCTAAACTAAAGTGGCCTATTTTTTTAAAACGGAGGGAAAAATAACACCTCCATAGTGATTGTTCTTAGAGTGTAGTTGCAGTCGAACGTTTGGGCTAATCTTTGTTATTTCCTATTGTAATGCTTACTGAATAGCTTTTAGCTATTTTTTAAAAATCCTTTGATTTTTCTAATCAGTGAAAAAATGTGATTTAAGTGAAAAAAAACCTGGCTAATTTAGGGGCGAGCTCTTTTTTAATAGGGGCGAATGCTAATCCAAAATAGGGTTACAATGAAGTAAAAAGGTCATCCCATATGAAATATATTTTTTAAATACCAAACAACCCTTGATTAGTAGAGATTAATGATATGATTAGTTGTTAACTAAATTTGATTAGCAAAATTTTGGAGGAAAAATTAGAGATAAATGATTATGTTTAGGATAAAAATTTGTATGATTATTATTGTTGAGAGCGAGAGGAAAGTGAAGAAAAAGAAGGAGGTTTTTGAGGGAGGGAAAAAAAGTGAGTGTTCATCAAAAATGGGTGATTTGGGAACTCAAATCGATCTGGGTGAAGCTTCAAACGGTAGAGATCAACCTCAAGCTAGTCTCATTACGAAAGAAATGAAAATGGTGATGTTGCATGATCCAAGAATTTAAATGATGAAGAACGAAAAGCTCTTGCTTATGAAGATCCTATGGAGGGAAAAGAAGACCAAGAACACTTACAAGATGAATCCAAAGATGAAGACAATGAGGTATGCTTTCTAAAATGACATTTTCGTGTGTTGAATCAAGGGGAATGCATGAACCCAGGACGAACAATCGTCAAGCAATATGTCACAACCATGACGATATACCTGAAATCGTCAAGCAAGACATGACGAGCTTGCCGAGTCTGTGTAAAAACACACTCAGAGATGATAACTCGTCATGGTGAAGCAAGAACCTTGACGAGTTTTTATCATGGGAAAGAGTATGTACTTTTTTCTTCGGTAATTCGTCGAGGTTTTAGGTAAAATCTTGACGATTTTGGGTAAGAGAAATCCATTAATCTGGTTGAAAAACTCAGTAACTCGTCAAGGTGGTCGTAGAACATATGACGACACAACCCTACTTATGAATAAATCGTCATGCAGATATCAAAACTATGGCGATTTTTTCTGTTACATTTCCAACAATTTTTTGGTTTGCAGGACTCTGGTGATGATGATGGAGTGATAATCCATCACCACGGTTTCAAAGGAGCTAACCAAAAAAGAAGTATTTGCGCATGGGATGCGGATGAGGATATGGATTTTGTGAAGAGATTCATTCCTATCTATCATGAACGACCCAAAGAAAAATATCCAATGTTTTGGAAGAGAGTGAAGCAAAAATACAAAAGACGCACCTCGAATTTTAGACATCGCAATTGGGTTCAGTTGGCTAATAGATTCATCCACATAAAGTCGCATATCCGAGAGCATTATATAGTCCTTGATATGGTCCAAGAGACACAGAGGACGGTGATACTTCGGAGGACGTGGTGAGTAGCTCGACGTGCTTTCGGGATAGTATTTCATCACTAGATATATACATGCGCACTAACTTAATTTGTGTTAATTACAGCTCAGAGAATTTGTTTACTTTTGGGATGAGCGTAATGGCGATGGAGAGTACTGGTATCAGACACACAATACGTTGCTAAAGAAACGAGCTCCTAAGTTCATTAAGGGGGTGTTATTTGATGATGAAGACTTGGCTTACTAGCTTATTATGTAATCGTTGTTAACCACTTTTTGAATATTGAGAGGGTAATATGTTTTGTGAATTGTGCTTATGAAATGAGCTCCCTTATATCCCAACATTTTGCGGGTTTTGAACCTATATGGTAAATCGGCATGGTTTATGCCTAAACTGTGCCGACACTGAAGAAAATATGTATACACTGTAATTGTGAACTTATCGTCATGGTTTAACATACTACCGTGACAACTTAGTTTATAATTTTCAAAAAATTTGACCGTTGGGGTCTTGTTCTATAAAAAGAAACCCATCTCCAACACAACTTACCTCAAACTTCTCTTCTTCTCATTGTTCCAAAATACCAAAACAAGTCTCTTGTTCATTTGAAGGTGACAAATGGCCGGATATGGTGATGGAGTATGGGAAGAGAGAGAGGATGTAGAGCTTGTCAAATCATTCGTTAGGGCATTCATTGAAAGACCATATGAAATGTACTTTATGTTTTGGAAGAGGGTTAAGGAATTCTTAGAACAACACTACGACAATTATAACCGGCACAAATGGACACATCTTGCTTTCCGCTTCGAACGTATCAAAAGGGATATCATCGGGTATCTCAAGATTGTGGAAATCGTTAACGAACATTATCCTCAATCTTCTCGCAAATTCAAGGTGAGTAGTTATCTAGTTTCATAAAATTTGCTAAGGAAATTTTGTGTATGTCAATCAACATGTCACTCATTCACCTCTAGAAAGAAAGAATCAATGCCCTATGGGAAATTCATAATGGTGAATGTGCATGGATGTTCGGGAAGTGTTTGAAAGTGTTGAACAAACATGCTCCAAGGTTCATGTCCGATTATATTATGTACGAATTTAGCGACGACGCGTACTAGGTGGTGTTCTTTAGAAAAGAAATGATGTAATGTGCTTTTCCTACTAGAAATGTAATGTGGT
>JAJJMA010163853.1:0-17530 GCA_023529015.1 Papaver nudicaule | reverse complement strand
CCCTTGGGTTAAAGTTAAAACCCAAGGGCCTGGTTTGTTATTAAAAACTCTGGTTTGTTATTAAAGCCCTTGAGGTTTCACAATGTGCGGAAAGGTAGGTTTATTATTAAAAACTCTGGTTTGTTTACCCAATTTTTGTAGATTACTAGGTGAGTGAAATGCAAAATGAAACAACTCTTTGATGTTTCAACGGCCTTCTTTGATGTGGATTTTCTTTGATGTTGGAGTACGGTAGGGCTTGCCATCAAGGTGCAAACACTTGGCTGTCTTAGTTACTTGAATTTTGGATTGCCAGTGAACATGTCTCATGATAGGTGCTCAAAATACCTATTCAAGAGTACCTTAATCTTGCACTTTAGTCGACTTGAGTCTTATAAATCGTTTGTTTTTACTTATTTTCTATTTTGCATGTAATTTGAAATAATATTTAATAAAATGAAGCAGAAACTCCATTACAAGATGGCGACTCTAGGATGGTCGAGTCACGTACAAGAGAAGAGCAAGGCTACAAAGGTGTCGCAAGAGAATCACTAAGGGGCATCCACAGTTCACTGAAGGCGTCCAAGGAAGAGTACTGAGGCACCCAGGCACATTTACTCAGGGCTGCCATGAAGTACAAAGGCACAAGAGGCACCACCATGGCTTCAGGGCGCCGGGTTAACACCAACCACAGCACAACGATAAGGGGTAACCCTTATCCTTTCATAAAACAGAAGAAGAATTTCCTGTTCATTCTTCAGATCTGGTTTAGGTGTGGCTAGAACAGGAGCAGAGAAAAGAGAAGAGTAGCAGGGGAGAGCTGAGCTCTGGGGAGAGAAGCAGAGACATGGCAAGGAAGAGAGGAGCAGCTGGTGGATTCGTGAGGATGGTCAGAAGAAGAGGAGCTCTGGTCAGGCGAGTTTCAGCTGACTCAGATGGAGGTTCAACTGCAAGTTCCAGCTGAACCACAGTTGCTGTCGATGGCTGAGGATGGATTTGGAGAAGACTGAAGGTGAATTGAAGCTCAGAAGACGATTAGGAAACTTGGGTTTTGATTGTGTTGATGTGAGTGTTTGATTTGTGTGATTTGGGTACTGTTTGAGTTTGGTACCAGTGGGTTCATACAGCAGCAGATACGGAAGATGGGGTTAGGTGTTCTGATGGGGTTTAAACAGTGGTTTGATTGCTGGGTTGAAGCCTGAATTGAATGAAGCTGATGAAGATGAGTTTGGATGTTGTCTGAGACTCAAGGGAAGGTTGATTTGTGCTGTTGATGGAGCTGCTGATGGCTGAGGACACAGAGAAGAAACCAAGGCGATATTTGAACTCAGCAGGTGATTCTGAGCTGGGGTTTGGTCTGGATTTGGTTTCTATTGCTTGAATGTGTGTGATTTTGTTCTTCTGAGGAACTCAGTCATCTGTGATGGTTGGGAAAGAGGCTGTTGCTGTCGGAATCCGACGGAAGGGAAGAAGGTGGTGCACGTACGGGTTGTGTGTGCGAGAAGAAGAAGGTGAGCATGCGACTAGCACGTGTGGCAGATGCTGGGCTCGTGCGAGTCACACGTTTGACCGAGATGAGTTGAATCGCCGAGTTGAGTCGAGTCGTGACGAGTCAGGAGAGCGTGCGAGTTCTCACGTGCACGGGTTGAGTTGGTTCTGGTTCTTTTGGTTTCTGGGTTCAGTTGTGTTGGGCTGGTTCTGGTTCTGATTGCGAGTTGGGCTTGCTAATGGGTTAGATGGTTTGTTTTGGTTATGGGTTTAGGCCTGGTTGCCTAAACTAGGTTTTATTTTTGTGAATAAATAAGGTTTGAGAGAGGAGAAAAAGAGATCACTGTTCACGACGGAGTTACTGTTCACAGAGGCAAGTTTTGAGTTTTCTCCTGTGCACGTTTTACGAGGCAGAGGTTTTGGAGCAAAATCAAGGGTTTTTGGCACGGATTTCGAGGGGGAGCTTGGGGGAAAGATTGGAACTTGTCTAAAAAGGGTTTTGATGATTTCTTTTACTTCTTTAGTATTTTATTTAGCTTTCAAAAACACTATGAGTAGCTAATTTTATTGTTATTGGTTAAGGATGTAGTCCTAAATTGCAAAGACATGCTTTTTGATTAATTATGAAGTAAAACCTTATTATTATCATTATCGTCACTATTCTACCGTTTGATTGAGTGTATGATTGATGTATTACACTAGGTTTAGGTGCCTTATGATTCAAGTGGCTAATTGGATTAAATTGTATCTATAACCATTGCTAGAATTAGGTATGAGATACGAAATAGTCGATTACCTATTCACTTTGTAGCACAACATGATAATTGAGGTGGTGATAGCTTTGAGAATTATGTGTAGGATATTGCCTATGTTGAATGAACCATTCATGGTGGTTCATTGCATTGATTAGTCTATTTCATGGAATTTAATGCTCGTAGAGAGTTGAACTTGATACTCATGGTGTCGAGTTATTCTCTAGGTAGTATTCATGCATACATCGTTATGGTGCATGATGACTTAAGGAAATTGCGGAATATATTTGCGATGGATTATTCTAGGACTTTTGATGATGATAGAATAAGTAGAGACTTCATATATTATTTCATATGCATGTTGAGCAATTGAAGACGAAAACCTTAACCAATATTTCTTTATTCCTGATTTCATATTATTTTTACTTATTCATATTATTATTCCATATTTCATATTTTTCTTTAGTCTTGTTTATTTGCTTTACTTTAATTTGCTTTAAGTTATAAAACAACAACAAACCCCCCCCATTTTGGTTACTTGAGGATTCATTTATTACAATAACAAACCATTATCTCCCTGTGAACGAACTTGTTCTTACCTCTATATTATTCTATCATATATTGTGAAGGTTTAGAGCATAATTATATTTGTGCGGTTTCGACACGCATCATCTCACTGCTATTTGAAACTTGGCAGGAGCTTTTACTGCAATTATGGCATCATCAAGCAGCGCAACAATAAAAGTTCTCATGGCTGCTGCTGCTGGAGAAATACATCCCACTTCAAAAGTGGGTCACCCTAGGATAATCCCATGAATGGCCGCAATATTTTTGTATTTAGAAGAGTTTGACAAAAAACTGGCATTGTTAACCTTTAGCAGTTTCGCAGTTTTTTGTAGGCTATATTAGTTAGACTCATGCACAAACATGAACTAATAGTAGAAACTACTAGGAACACAAATTTAGTTGGGCAGACCCGATACTGATAAGACAAATTTAGTCCTACTCAAATGCACTACCAGTATGACTATTTTAGTCTGACACAAATCCCTCTGGTAAAACAATTTTAGTCCGACACAAACCCCTCTGGTAATTTTAGTCCGACAGCAACCCCTCTGGTAAGACATCAACTAAAATGCGCTACTAGTAGAATAATTTTAGTCCCTGGTAAAAAAAATTATATTCTAACTCAAATAAAATAGTCATCAACACTAGTTATATAAAAAAACATTTAATTAAGATATAAACAGGCCACCCGACCCATTCAAGCATTTCACAACGATTTCTTAATTATACAGACCGCTATCGCTTACACATTGTCTTCATCACTGCTGATTACATTAGGAATAACTGAGATAACAAATGATTACATTTAGGAGTAAAAGATAAATTGAAAACCAGCCAAATTATAAACTTCCCAATGATGAACTGAACCCAAACTTCAAAAAGGCGCACCTGCAGCAAAAAATGGTTTCAATCAGTTGATTAAAATACATTTGGACAATATTATGCAATCATATATACTAAACAGAATTCAACAGGATTAGAGACATGAACTTGTAGCACCATATGAAACACAAAACAAAAAGAAAGAAGAGTCTCCCATTTTATTGAATTAACCAGAGTTTTACCTATGCCCGCATTATAGTACAAAATTAACACTACATTTCAGCACATTGTAGTACAAAATTAACCGGGTATATAAAATTGTAGCATCATAACCAATTTGGTCAACTTCCGAATTGGAAAGCCTCATCAGACATGAAACATTTCAGCACATTATTAGATCCTGGACAATTCAAACAGAGTTTGTAAATTAATGAAAAATACTTACAGTAATAGATCTCTTCATATGATTGAGATCTAACTCTTCCAGTTTCAACCCCAAGAAGACTAAATTTTCAAAAGAAGAAGGAAAATGAATAATTGGGTTGGTTTTGAATGAAAATGTGATTAAATTTCAACCCCAAGAAGACTAAATTTTCAAAAGAAGAAGAAGGAAAATGAATAATTGGGTTGGTTTTGAATGAAATGTGATTAAATGGGAAGTTTTCAAATTTACCAATACTGGCAAGACATTTTTACTATAACTAAGATGCACTACTACTATGACTAGTCCTACACAAATGCAGATAGCATGACTATTTTAGTCCTACTGTTTCCAATATTGTAAGACAATTTTAATACAGCTAAGATGCACTACTAGTACGACTGTTTTAGTCCTACACTAACGCAAATAGTACGACTATTTTAGTCCTACACCACAAGTGATAGGATTAATGGGTTAGAAATCAGTATAATGAGTTACTATCCAAATCTATAATCAGCCACCACGACTAGTACACCTTAAAGCATCATGTAGTACAAAATTATAAGGGTAAATACCATAAGTCCCTATAAAATTAACTGGGTAGAGGAACCATAGTACACCTTCGAAACTCGGAAAACTCGGAACAGACATGGACTTCTATTTTCGAAACAGTTGCACAGAAAAAGGATTTCCCTGCTACAGTTGAACACTGTTGCCGTTTTCTCATGGAGGAGAAAATCGCAACAGTGTCGTACTGTAGCAGGGAAATCCTTTTTCTATTTTAGTCCTACTGTTTCCAATATTGTAAGACAATTTTAATACAGCTAAGATGCACTACTAGTACGACTATTTTAGTCCTACACTAACGCAAATAGTATGACTATTTTAGTCCTACACTAACGCAAATAGTACGACTATTTTAGTCCTACACCACAAGTGATAGGATTAATGGGTTAGAAATCAGTATAATGAGTTACTATCAAAATCTATAATCAGCCACCACGACTAGTACACCTTAAAGCATCATGTAGTACAAAATTATAAGGGTAAATACCATAAGTCCCTATAAAATTAACTGGGTAGAGGAACCATAGTACACCTTCGAAACTCGGAAAACTCGGAACAGACATGGACTTCTATTTTCGAAACAGTTGCACAGAAAAAGGATTTCCCTGCTACAGTTGAACACTGTTGCCGTTTTCTCATGGAGGAGAAAATCGCAACAGTGTCGTACTGTAGCAGGGAAATCCTTTTTCTATTTTAGTCCTACTGTTTCCAATATTGTAAGACAATTTTAATACAGCTAAGATGCACTACTAGTACGACTATTTTAGTCCTACACTAACGCAAATAGTATGACTATTTTAGTCCTACACTAACGCAAATAGTACGACTATTTTAGTCCTACACCACAAGTGATAGGATTAATGGGTTAGAAATCAGTATAATGAGTTACTATCAAAATCTATAATCAGCCACCACGACTAGTACACCTTAAAGCATCATGTAGTACAAAATTATAAGGGTAAATACCATAAGTCCCTATAAAATTAACTGGGTAGAGGAACCATAGTACACCTTCACCACTTTGTTGCCAGATCTGCTAGGTGGCTCTGTAATGTAAGAAAAATGTTGTCGAGGAAGTATTAGATTTATTGTCAAAGAGATGGCCTGATCAAAATGCCACACCCCTGAAAATCCACCACATTTCTAGTGGTTAGTTCAATCAAATACAACTCATCCAATCCTTGATACATAACAAAGCCAATATGTCAGGAAGAACTAAAATAGGAATTGGAATGACTTGTTCTACTATTTTAGTCCTACACAAATGCAGATAGCATGACTATTTTAGTCCTACTGTTTCCAATATTGGTAAGACAATTTTAATACAGCTAAGATGCACTACTAGTATGACTAGTACACCTTAAAGCATCATGTAGTACAAAATGAAAGAAACTTCATCATCCACTTCATCAAAGAACTTCACAGAAGAGAAGAGAATAAACCTCTTGTTACCTTTAAATGCAGCTGCAGTACACACCCATTCATCTACCAAAATCTTCCACCCACTGTCGTTAATGAAGAAGAGTTAGAAAACACAGTTTAGACAGTTTGAGGATAATGCATCACCAAGCATGATCAACAATAGGTACACTAAACTCTGCCTAATAATGTTCGCCTGTTCATGACTAGGTAACTAGGCTAACTAATAAGACTAACAAACCTTGAATAGAGGAGGAAACGTCGATTGGGATGTTTAGTTTGTCGCTGTCGTTTCAACATTCATTTTTGTTGAATAGTCCTCTTTAAGGAATCACCTCTTTCGACCTCTTTTCACCGTTACCTACACTGAGTATGACCCGTGGCATATGCTTTCGAAATTCTGTGGAAGAAGTGGACACTGTTTCCATCTTTCTTCGCACCTAGAAAGAAACAAATTAGTTTGCATCAAGCTAAGTCAACTTGATTGCAAAGAATATTATGTTAAATGACTCAGACCATAACTAACTCAAACTCAAATAAACCAAATTGAATTAGATCAATGAGTTTCGCTAAAACTAGTTCAGCCAATCCTGAGCACTTACTACAAAAGCAAGAAGTAGAAGCAAAACATAATTAAGGGCTATATCTTTTACCAGGAAGATTTTTGGGGTGTGTGTAACTGACTGAAGAGTTGGAATGAACTCCTCGATAAATGTATGAGGCTTCAAGCTTCCAAGAGAAAGTTTCGCGGTCAAATGTTCAAGAAGCTCTGAATCTGTTGGATCGAACTTGACACCAGCTGGAAAACCTGGCCATTCAACTGCAACCTGCATGCACAAGTACTGACTCAGTTCATAAATTACTTACTTATTCATATCAATTGAACAAACATATATGCTTGTTCTTACATCGCTATTATCAATACATTGAAGACAATTAGGACACTCCCGGCTCGCACCACAATCTTTAATCTGAGAAGAAGAAAAATGAGAAGCATTTTTCACTTTAGTTGCAATTGCTTTACCATCGATAAGCCAAGACCTGCAAAAACAATGCCAAGACCTTAAAAATGTGTCAAAACTTAAACCCCGGAAGCCCTAAACCCAGTATCTAATTGTAAGTATGTCAATCTCATTATTAAACAATACCGCATCATAAACACGTCTAGGAGACTCCCTTATACCCCATCTATGTAACCTACACAAATTCTCCATTGAAACATTCTCATGATAATAATGAGGAATCTCATGAAACGGCTTCGGGGGGTTTTCCCATAGTGGTCTTAAGAAGTATGTAATTTTCTGACCGTGCACATAAATACCAAGAACCACTGTTGGCACAATAATGAATAAAAGGAGATACACTTTTAAATCCAAACCTCGCATTATACAGCGCAATCTCGACATGTTTATTGGTGCTCCTCCCATTACCTCCTGAGATTAAGAAAAATGGGGAAATTCACTTTAGAAAACCAAACGAATTGACTGAAAATTCTCTTAATTTGACCGAAAAACACAAAATTGATTGAAATGAATTGGGGGAAATGGTCTACTGTTGCAACATTCCTAAACCTAAGCAAACATCAACCCCCAAATATCAAAATCCCCCATTTCTCTAAATTCCTGTATGCAATTTTAACCTAATTCTCTGGATTCCAACCAAAACCAAATCAAATCACTAAATAAACACAAACACATCAAATTAAGCAAAAGTAAGAAAAACCCAGACACAAAAAAAACCTAAAATTTAAGATTTTTGACAAACCCTTAGAGTTCGAGTAGCTTCAGAAGCAACAGTAGAGGAGCTGCCATGGTGTGATGAAGAAGAAGATAACGAAGATGAGGAAGAAGAAGAAGATAAACAATCAGCAACAGCTCTTCTTAAGGGTTCAGGTGGTTTCTTAAATGAAGAAGATCTTAATCTTTGAGACACTCCTCCTCCACCACCACCACCACCAAACTGTAAGAAGAGAAGAAGAAAGAAGAGAAGTTCGGGTGGGTTTACGGGTTTCTAAATAATGGGTAAACTAGAGGAGTTAGCTAGGGTTAGTTGGTCTGGTTAAATTCGAGTTGTAACAGTAGAATCGCTAACTAGATCGGTCCAAGACTCGGAACAGACATAGACTTCTATTTTTGTAACAGTTGAACAGAAATTTGTATTTTCGCGCAACAGTGAGACACTGTTGCGATTTTCTCAACAAAGAAAGAAGTAAATATATTAGTAGTATTTGTCAAACTAGCAAACTGCAGTACAGTAGTGATGGCCATAATTATCAACCATGTGATTCAAATATTAGAATTTTGGGCCCTAACATTTTTGGGGCCTGCAACCGCCTAGACGGCCCTCCGGCTCTATCCAAAACAACTGAGAGAGTGCACATCAAGCAATATCTCGAGTTAGCAGCTCCAATTAGGAAAACTGCTTTCTGCTAAGATAACTGCAAAAGCTATACTCAGTATATACCGAGAGAGAAATCAAACCGGTGGATATTCATTGGATTCCGAGTCGAACCCAACATTTTAACAGTGTGATACGCTACTTTATGTACTATCCATCTATCATATTCCCATGCTCTGTGATGCCAATAATTCCAAAACACCGACAAATCATAGCAACTTCAGCAAGCAACAGTACCGCTCAGTGCATTATTCCATGAAATCTGTGCAAAATATATGTACACGTGTTCAAAAGATAGTTGGATGTATATTGACTTTGTGATATGATAATGTACAGAATCGGGATTCCACTACACCTAAACAAAACACTAGTGATTTACACAGGAAGTTGAAAAGATTTTGACGTGAAGCGAAGAACACGTGTGAGAGAGAAGAGAAGAGAAGAGAAGAAAGCAAGAGATTTATAGAGACGTGAAAGGAGAGTCATTATTTGGTTATCTGTTCTACTGATCGTCTTTTTCATCAATCAAATCTTAAATACCTTATACATCTTTAACCCTAACCCTTTTTTTCATTCATTCTATATCGTACATATATAAGTCTTCTGATTTTCTTTTAATTCATCATGGCTTGATTACCAAAAACACAGTTTTTTTTTGTTATGTTAATCTTGTTTAGATTAGAACTTGTAATAATTGTATAGATAAAACAGGAAAAAAAAAAGAATTGTATTCTATTCATTTTTGTTCTTTGTAAATTTGTTTTATTATTTGGGTTTTATTTTTTTGAACCAAAAATCTGTTGTTTCTGCTGAACCTGTTTTTTTTGAAAAGGTTTTTGATTGATCAATTTTAAGAAAAAAAAAACGGAAAATTTGAAAAAGGAACTATTTTTGTAAACTTTCTTTTTTTGGGGATAATTTGGAGAGGGAAAAAAATAAATGGAGAAATTGGTTAGTTGAACTTATTAATTTGGGCTGTTTCTTGGTTGAGGCTGAACGAAACGGCCTGTGGTTATGATTGAAAAACACTCTAGATCATTATTAGACTTATACATTTCTGGTGCTGGTGCCGCTCAGTTGTTTCGTTTTGGGTTATGGGGATGAGGAATGATGGGACTAAATCACAGAAACCTGTTAATGGCTTCTTACCAACTTCCTTTAGGACGTTATCTGGTTACTTGAGAACTGTTTCTTCCGGTGCTTCAAGTGTTGCCTCCAGTGTCAGGTCTGCTGGAGCATCTGTTGCTTCTTCACTTGTGGACAAAGATGGCGGTGATGCCAATTGTGATCAGGTAACTACCTCTACTTTGATCTTAATATGGTATGCCCGTGATTGTCAGTCTTGTTAACTTGAAATTTAGAGTTTAATTTTAGCAGCACTTTTTTTTTGGAAGGAACTGGTAATGTATTTTCAGCAGGTGTTTAATTTCTACTCCCTCCCTCCCACATTACTTGAGCTAGTAAGTTTAAAATCTTGTCCCACATTACTTGAGCTATACCAAATATATTAGTCATATTTCTAATAATACCCTTCATTATCATTAAATCTTGATACACTAAATATTTATAATCTCATAATCATGTTTATACTCGTTACGTAGATGTTGATAGAATCATTGAATATGATTCTTATATTGAGAAATGAAATGAACAAATCTTATTAATTGAAGCCATTAATGGAACTCGAGTTTTACAGACACAGACCAGATAAACTCGGAAAGAAATGAATAAATGTTACAACCGAAAAACAGAAAGAAATGAAGATTAAATACAACCGATAAGGCTGCACCGACATACAGCTGTAAACAGCTGTTGCACTGAATTATAGCCCTTAGATCAAGCACAGGATGAACGGTGAGAGATCAAGCACAGGATGAACGGTGAGAGATTAATGAACAGGTTTAACCGCTATTAGATGTTTTAGATGTTTTAAAATGTATGTGTCATAATTTGAGAGATATGTCGTTTCTAAATTTTACTATATTGTTATATATAAGGGTATAATTGGAAAAATAGTAAATATTTAATCTCCCTCCTCCTTGCCTTAAGAATTGTGCAATCTCTAGATAGCTCAAGTAATATGGGACGGAGGGAGTATAACTGAAGTAAAAAATCCATCTTTTGTTGCATGGATTTTTCATTTGTAAGAGATATTCAAGTTGTACCCGGGAAACTGGTTCTCTTGTTTTTCATTGGATGAAGTCGACCAGAATCTGTACAGGTTGTCAGATAATCATGGTTCCTTACAGTTGATAGCATGATAACTTGAATGATATTGGTTTTGCATGTTGCATGTGGGTGTCCTCCGTACATTTGATGGTTACTTAGGTTTTTGAGTTATGAATATACAGATTTCAGGTACATGTGTAGCACGGCAATTGTTCTTGTATTTTGTTAAGACGATAACTCAAATTTTGGTTGTAACACTAGTCACTTATGAGTTATGATTAGGTTGTGGAGGAAGCTGATTGTATCCAGTGATCTATAACATGCGAATTTTCATGGTCTTTGTTATGCATGTTGAATTAGGGAATCATGTAATTTATCGTGTTTGAAGAATGACTAATTTGATATATCTCATGTGTTATGATACAAACATCCGAAGATATATCTTTAGATGTATGTTTCCAATGAATTAAGCACTGCAATAGGGAGTGTTGTTTCCTGCATGGATTATGTGAGTTTAAGTTTAGGTGGTTTGTTAGGTCGCAAATTTTCATAAGCCAACAACATAATCTGCACATCATCCGGTAATTTGGGGCTAGCTAACTTTCATGATTCATTCTTGTCGTATTATGTTTGAAGGATGATTTCTTGGGTTCGTAAAATTGATCTGATACAAATTTTGGATGATAATTATGAGCAATCCATATGTACGCTAGTTAAAGCACAAGATTTGGTATTGTAATTTCCTGCATGATAACAGATTCCAAATTTGGCCAGTATGTCGGAGAATATGAAGGGCAGATATCCAAATCATGACAGTTCACAATATAAGAGTCATTCAGGGGACACGTGGACATAATTATATTTTATCGGCTGTAGAGTTGTACTAGGTATGAAAAATTGGCAACGTTGAAGGGTTATTATTAACAGACTTCACATGCCTGGATCCATTCTGACATGACGTAATGAAGGTAGTGTTAATTCTTTGAGTTTTATAACAATATAATGGGCATGCACGTAGATGAAAAAATAGTGAGTATCAGATATAGGGTTTTAATGCAGAGAAAATGTGTTGGAGTTTAAGCTTCAGTATCTGAATGAGTGTGATATTGTTTCAACATAAATTGGTGATTTTCTCTCAGGTATAGATCTAAGTATAGTTAAATTTAGCTCCAAGTTAATTAAGTCTCTTCATATACAAGTCTTTTTCATATACCAAGAGAGGAGAAACGAAAGAAAAAAGAGGACAATGTGGCATGTGCATGCTTCCTGGCAACTGCATCTTGGAGATTTTTCTTAGTTGTACTATTCCGTCATTTACATACCAAGTTCCTTGAAATTTACCTTATGTATAACACAGGTGCTCTGGGCTGGGTTTGACAAGTTAGAGTGTGGGGGTGATAACATTCGTCGAGTCCTTTTACTGGGATATCAATCTGGTTTTCAAGTTTGGGATGTCGAGGAGGCAGATAATGTGCGTGAATTAGCATCTAGATATGACGGCCCTGTTTCTTTTTTGCAAATGCAACCAAAACCCAAAGTGTCAAAGACTTCAGAAGACAAGTTTACAGATCTTCGCCCATTGCTAGTGGTTGTTGGTGACGGATCTTCTTCCGGAGGTGGTAATGTACAAGATGGATTGGGCCCTTCTTACAACGGAAATCTCAACGGTTCCAATGAGAACACAAATGGCAACTTTGTGCCTTCTGTTGTTCGTTTTTATTCTCTAGCATCACAATCTTATGTGCATGTCCTGAAGTTCAGAACAGCTGTTTACAGTTTAAGGTGTAGTCCCCGAGTTGTCGCTATTTCTCAAGAAACTCAGGTATATATATGTATAAACTCATGCTTGTGATGCACCAGTAATTATTACCTGACCATTTGATGCAAAGATATATGGCTAAACTTGTCTATGAAATGCAGATACACTGTTTTGACGCCACTACACTAGAGAGAGAGTATACTATTCTTACTTATCCCATAGTTCCAAATTGTCTTGGTCCTGGAGGAATAGGCTATGGGCCACTTGCGGTTGGTCCCAGATGGATAGCTTATAGTGGATATCCGGTTGAAGGTTCAGATACTGGGCGTGTCAGTCCGCAACATCTGACTCATTCTGCAAGTCTCTCTGGGTCTCCGTCAAATGGCAGTCTGGTTGCTCACTATGCGAAAGAATCAAGCAAACAACTTGCTGCTGGTATAGTTACTCTTGGAGATATTGGGTATAAGAAGCTATCTAGGTACTGCTCGGAGTTCTTGCCTGATAATTCTCTAAAATCAGGGACTCCCAATTGGAGAATCAATGGCGACATCAATGGCCATTCTCTCGACGAAGATAGTGCCGGAATGGTATTGATTTCTTTCTCCATAACAATAGATTGTGCAGTAAAGAACCTTTCCATTTTCAAGCTGTCATTTCCTCTACAAACTCTTCTAATATCTATTCTGGTATTGCACTGCTTCTGTGACTTGTCGTGATGAAAATTTATGCCACGCTAACAGGAGCCCCTCTTTAGACAGTACAAGTATGTTGATTGATAATTCTTAGCTATCAGTATCATTGATCAGCAATTTTTTCATTGGGATCTCTGCAGGTCATTGTAAGAGACATTGTATGCAAATCGGTTATTGTCCAGTTTAGGGCACACAAAAGTCCTATATCGGCGCTGTGTTTTGATCCTAGTGGGACCCTATTGGTGACAGCTTCTGTCCAGGGTCATAACATTAATGTTTTCAGAATTATGCCTTCATGCCCTGGAAGTTCTTCAGGATCTGATTCTGGTCAGTCTTGCGTACATCTTTACAGGCTTCAGCGTGGCTTCACGAATGCGGTAAAAACCTCTTACCTGTTAACGATATGTTTCTTGAGAGTATAATGTTCTTATCCTATCATACGTGCTGTTTTTGACCGGATTCTTTAGGTTATACAAGACATAAGTTTCAGTGAGGACAGCCGTTGGATTATGATAAGTTCTTCGAGGGGTACAAATCATTTATTTGCAATATCACCTTCAGGAGGCACTGTACAACTTCATTCTGATGATGGTAACTTAACTACTGGCAGTACTGGATTTGGTGTGTCAACAAAGCAAATGGCTAGGTCTAGTACCATCTCACCAAAACTTAATCAACAGAGTCTTTGTGCAGCTGGTCCTCCCGTTACTTTGTCTGTTGTTAGCAGAATAAAGAATGGAAACAATGGCTGGATCGGCACTGTAAGTGGTGCGGCTGCTGCTGCTACAGGCCGAGTTGGTTCACTTTCCGGTGCTATTGCTTCTATCTTCCACAACTGTAAAAGAAATAATGTGTATGCAGAAACCGGCTCTTTGAAAACAAAGTACCATCTTCTGGTGTTCTCTCCTGGCTCCATGATACAGTATGCATTGCGTCCATCATCTGGACCAGATTCCAGAACAGGATTTTCCGAAGTGTCCTCGGGATCATTCGAATCATCTTTAGATAGTGATGCAAGATTGGTTGTTGATGCACTGCAGAAGTGGGATATTCGTCGGAGGCGTTACAGAAGAGACAGAGAAGATAACACTGACATTTTTGGTGAACATGGGAATGGGGATAGCAATAAAGTTTTTCCTGAAGGGATGATAAGAGGGGCTAGTAATCGACTTACTAAGGGTACTGCTAAAGGGAAGATCAGTGCTGAAGATAGTCGTCATTTGTATATTTCTGAAGCCGAGTTGCAGATGCATCAATCTTCTGTTCCATTATGGGCTAGACCTGAGGTAGTTCCATCTTTCTGTCTGCCTTTTCTTTCTTTTCTTGCAGCTGCTAGTTATCCTTTCTTCTTGCAGCTGCTAGTTTTCCTTTCTAATGTTCTTTCCATTCTTGTAAAAATGACGCAGATATACTTTCACATGATAATGACGGACAACATCGGGGGGGAAGATGAAAAAGGTTTAGGAGGGGAGACTGAAATTGAAAATATTCCAACTCGTATGGTTGCAGCAAGAACAAAAGACTTGATACCTGTCTATGATCAGCTTCAAACACAGAAATTGTCACACCCAAGGTTTGTTAGGAGTTCTGAATATGTTTTCACACTCAAGGTTACTTAATGTCGAACTACCAGTTACTGCTCTTTTTTCTTCTGAGTTTTGAGTTATGCTAATTGCTTCTTACTATTAAATTGTATAGTTGGGTTACGCAAGTTATGCTCATATTACCACCATAGCCCCCACAAGAATCATATCACTGCGCCGGATAAGTGCCGTGATATGTCGTGGATGATGGGATCCAGCAATCATTAGATTTCATTATACAGTTGATGGTTTCTATTATTTTTCCGTAAATGGATTTCTTTGACGAGTGAGGCTGATTTCCTTATCTGAACTGCTTTCTTTTCTCTCCCCTTTCTAGATCCACTCTAGAGAACAGCCGTAGTAAATCACATGCAGACCAGAAGTCTCCCGCGGTCGATGATGGGAAGCTTTCACTCAGATGCAGCTATAACTCTCTTGACTGTTTGTCTGAAGGTGGTGCTGCTTCTGTGGCTGAAATTCAAAGCAGCATCGGAGAAGCTAGTGTGAGCAGTCCTCGAATGTCAAGACGATCTGAGGAGGGGCCTGTGAATAGGAATGGCGGCCGTAAAATGAAGACTCAATCCAATCTTGTAAATAATAGAGAGAACCGTAAAAAGGATACCCATCTTGACTCTGTAAATAGTAACCGAAAGAACCTGAAGATGGAGAATCAGTCTGAAGATGATCATCGGTTGAATTAAGCGGAACTTGTTCTTCACCCCAGCAAGTAAAAAAGGTAAAATTTCCCTGCTGTGGTAAAATCATGCGATGGTGTTAGAATTAAACTGGTAGTGGCTGGAAACACTACTTGACAAGCTACTGTTTTTTGATGAAGTTCATAAAACTTGTCTTGTAAATGTTTTCAAATTACTTGGGATATAACCTCATTCTTTATTCTAGTGCAGGTAATGTGAGGCTTGGTTTTCAACTTTGTGATTTCGTGTGCTTCTCCTCAGGTGTGCAAACTTACTAACATCCATTCTATTTCAGGAGAGGCGTATTAGTACTTGTGGTTAACTAGAGAGATAAAGCAAACAAAAACATAAGAGAGGTTTACTTTGAAATGGGAGGTTTCAGTAGTAAGACTATCTGGTTGTGTTTTGGGTGGGGAAGGGAGTTTCTTGTGTTCTCTATCCTTCATCAGATTGTAAATAACAATGTTTCATGACTATGTATTTCTAATAAATGAAGCTGTAATATGTAAATATTAGCAGCAAAACGTTCCTATTTTGTTTTCTTGTTTTAATTTATTCGTATGTCCTTAATTGAGGAAATTGAACAATCACCCCTCCTTTTGATGGGCCTTCGCAATCACCCTTGCAGGGTTAAATTTTAAGTTACAAACTTCTAGAAGGAATCTGATTTAATCATAATCCCTTTAATACCCCTGTATATATTTAAGAGTAAAAAGACCTGTTGGTTTCAGATCTAAAAATACTCTCGCTCGTTTTTCTCCTTCTCTTTTAGTCGCCACACCACCACCGCCATATGATCCATTTCTCCGCCATCTTCTCTCATTCCACCACCATCACAACCACCATCATCATCACAACCACCACCACTTAACCCGCAGTTACTCGTCTTCGACGTTAAATTTTCCATTTCTACTTCTTCTTTTCCATTCGAATATCATTTGAAGACTTACGCGATCCATGTAGAGATTAGGTTTTCGATATCAATAATCTCGAAATCAAGCTACATAATTATCATCTGGAGTTCTTCTTCTTTTTCTCATTTTAACTTGTGATTTCAGATTCAAGAGATGGAGATTTAGGTTTTCAGATTCAAAAAACTGCAAAACCTAACCTAGATCGAGATTTAAATGAAGACGAACTCTAAATCGGAGGGGAAAAAGTTCAGAGAATAATTATTATCAGTAAAGGTATCTATCATTTCATCTCTGATTATCATTTTATATCAATCGCAATTGAATTTTATGATCTTCGTTTTTGGATAAAAAAAATTCACAATTTTTTTTGATCGGATTAGCGATTGTGATTCGAGTTTATGAATTAGATTCATACATGCAGCTATTGTCTTTGGTGAATCTCAATTTTATTGAATTCTGAATCTCAGTTCATATTACATTTCCGAATTTTGATCTTAAAATTCTGTATGAACTTCTCATTTAGTTTAGTTTGAGATTTGTGGATATCTTCAAATATTAAGAATGATATAAAACTCATGATGTTAGCTTGATTGATTGATTTAGTGTGAAATTGGGATGTAGAGATTGAACTTTTGTCTGGTTACTTGGAAATTAGTTGGTGGGTTCATTTGGTTTGTTTGTTGACTGTGTTGTATTGTGCAGTTTCATTTAGCTATTCAAATTCAGACAGTGAAGAAGTTTCGACGAACATTAGTCGGGCAGGAGATAAGAAAAAAGAAGCAATATATTTTGGTGGGATCCCTCTAGTGATTAAGCAATGTTAGTTCTTTCTCATGTTCTGTGTTCAGAGAACTAAGTTAAGGTTTCATTTTTTTGTTTACGATTAATCAATTTCTCTCTCAGTTTGTATTTACCAAACTTGACTCTGTTGAGACTGAACAACAGGATATCTTGAACCTGATGGATCAATGTATCAATCTTGTTACATTGTGAGCTGTAAGAACAATTTCCAGGTCAATGAGCATAGCAAGGCTGCCTCCCACCTTAAGGTAATATGGTTATTTGTTACATTATGCCATGTTTCTTTATACTCGATTGACTGTTTGCTTTTTATAATTTTATTTTTATGCATTTCTCGACTGATTTCAACTTACGCCGTAAGTGCAGTTATAACTTATAAGTTGATTTAGGTAATGGCACCGGATATTAGGCATGCAGATGAAGGATCCCTTTGAAGAACTCGGGTTGCAGATAAAAATGACGATCAACATAGACGAAGTGCTACTGAGAATGAGGTATTTGCTTC
>JAJJMA010163795.1:0-10043 GCA_023529015.1 Papaver nudicaule | reverse complement strand
GGAAGATCCCAAATATGCCAAGAAGATCATCTCGAGGGCGACAAGATATCATCTCCGGGAAGGTATCCTCTACAAATCTACGTTCCTAGGACCATTACTCAGATGCAACATGAAGGAAGAAGGATTGCACATCTTGAAAGACATAAACTACGGAGACGCGGGCAACCACAGTGGCATGAGATCCTTGGCGCAGAAAGCTCGACTATAAGGATACTACTGGCCGAGCATGAACAAAGACGCATTGGAGATGGCGAGACGATATATTGCCTGCCAGCAGTTTGCAAGAAAATTCAAAGCACCAGCAACGGAATTGAACGCAGTTTTGAGTCCCTGGCCATTCGCGAAGTGGGGAGTCGGCATAGTGGGCCCATTGGTAGCAGGGTCCGGCAACCGAAGGTTTCTAATAGTCGCCACTGACTACTTCACCAAGTGGGTGGAGGCTGCACCCCTCGCTCACATCAGAGATCGTGACGTATTCAAGTTTTTGTTCGAGCACATCATTTGCAGGATCGGGATCCCGGCGGCCATTGTATCAGACAACGGAGCTCAACTTAGCGGAAAGAACATTGACATGTTGTTCGACGCCTACAAAATTCAGAAGATCAAGTCAACACCTACGTACCCACAAAGCAACGGTCAGGCAGAGTCCACAAACAAAGCCATAGCCCTGATCCTAAAGAAGAAACTCGACAATTACAAAAGGAAATGGTGCGAGCAATTTCACAATGTGCTATGGGCGTACCGAACAACTCGAAAAGAAGCTACGGGAGAAACACCTTTTATACTAACATCCATAACCGAAGCTGTAATACCTACCGAAGTTATCATCCCAACAACGAAGACTAAGGCCTGGGAGAAAAACCTAACCACGGAACTCATCTACGAAAAACTAGATGACCTAGAAGGGCGAAGGGAAATTGTACTCCAACGAATGGAGAACTATCAACGAAGGATCGCCAAAGAGTACAACAAAAGGTAATTCTTTGAAACATCATGGTGGGAGAATTCGTAATGAGACAGATGCCACCATACCAGAAGAAGACGGAATGGGGCAAACTAGCCCCCGTATGGGAAGGACCATATGTCATCGAAGATATTGCAGGAAGGGCTCAGAAACATGCAAGGAGACACTTTACAACATCCATGGAATGCACGGTACCTTAAAAAGTACTTCCCCTAGGGGACCAAAGGAGTAAGACGTACTATTTTGAAGTTCATTATCTATCTTATGTTACTATTTCACGAAGGACGGCGCGATGCAGCATATTAATAAATTGTTTTTCTAAGAAAGTGACAAATATCAAAGTAACAGCGATGTAAGCGCAACTGAATAATTACCAGCGGCCTAAGCGCAACAGAACAATTGCCATGACATGCTGATCACAGGTCATCTCTAGGATCCTCGTTAATATGTATGAGGAGAAACGTAAGAATCCCAATGATAGAGATACTCAAACGTCGCATCTAGCGGGAAAGTCTTTTCCCGGGTTAATTTCCTAAATCATCCCCTGGCCAAGGATGGTTGAAAGATAATGCTTAACCCAAGAAGGTTGAAATGCCTGAAAGTAGACACTAAGGAGAAGATCTCATGATCAACAATATTACCATTCGGATACATCCGGTTACAAAAAGTTACAACAACAAAATAAAAAGAAGAAAACAAGTTCACAAGGCAAGAAATGGCCAGGAATTCACCCAACAGGTCAAAATACAAGTGGAAGCAGGGAATTCCGAATAATTTCTTCCATAAGAAATGACGACTAAGGGACATCCATCCTCGGGAAAGCGATACCAGGAAAATGGCACTCGGCTTCGGCAAAAGCTTCGTTAACAGTTATCGCAGCAGAACGAGCATAGGTAAGACTCAACCCTTCAGTTTGGGAAGCAACAACAGCGGCTACCCTCGCATCAAAGTCACGAAGCTGGGTTTTCAAAAGAACAGTCTCCGCGACCATAGTTTCTTCTCGAGCCCTCGATTCTTGGGCGACACGTCTATACTCATCCATCAACAGCGTAACGACGTTAAGTTAAGACCGCAACTCTGACACTCTATCATCAAAGACGGTTACTTGTAAACCCAAAGGGGGATCAGGATCTTTCAAGAAATACGAAGCTTTGCGACAACAAAAGACAAGGGGGATACTCTAGTACCAGATCTCACCACCGACTCAAGGAGACCAGACAAAGTAGGAATGCAAGCCTCGGCAGAACATGATAAAGGCTCAACAACATCTTTTAAGCTAACTTGTGTTTCATTAGCAGAAGAAAACTCAGGGTATTGGCTATCTAGCATGTCAGCGTCATCAGTAATGTCCACAACCATAGAAGCTTGAACAACGGGGACTGCAGGGGCGGGCAAGCAACTCTGGGCGATGACACCATCATCATTACGGTGACCCGAGGAGACATCTTCAGAACTATCTTCGGCGCCCACACTCACCGTGGAAGCAAACGACTCTTCGGGCGCACAACTCCGCTGGAAGTGTTCGTTTCAGGTTTCTGTTTCTTTCTAGTAGCCGACTACATATCACAAAACCATTTGTCACAGGCATGGGCAAAGGGGGATAACTACATATATAAAGGAAAACCTCAATTACCCATACCTTTGACATCGAAGTAGCACCAACTGATTTGTTACTAACATCTTTTGCTAGCGCAGCACCAACTTTCCTTTTCCGAGTACAAGTATTATCACTCATGCTAGGTGAAAGAACGCTAGCTCTCAAGGACTGAGCAGTCGGAAGAAAACTACCATTAGAAGAAGGTATGAGAACAGAAGACTGAAGATAAAAACAAAAATACATACCCGCGAAGGAGTCGGATTAAAGCGCCAGGCGATAAAAGTTCGATAGCGAGGAGAAAGATCTGTCATCAGACGAGGAATGAAAAGGCCAGGCTGAGACCGAGACTTCCTAAAGCCAGCAACCCACGGACCAGTGACACGAAGAGGAGTACGCATCCACCGATGGTCACGACTCAGACGAAACCTTTGATCGCCGGGAAAAGGAAGACTAACTGTCCTAGGGACGACAGACAAATCAGGGTCATCGCAGTCATTCAGCAGAAGAGGAACCTTGTCGCGAATTTTCTTGGCAGAAGAGGCGAATCGACGAGGACCAACATACCAAGGCACCACATTAGAGCTGTGAACGGAATCCCCCGGTCAAGTTGAAGTTATGAGGAGTATAGTCGTCCCGACGAACCATTGCTAAAGAAAAGGGGTCATAACATCTCATGCGAGTACGACCACCACTACGAAGCCAGCATTCGTACAGAACACGAAAAAAGTTACCAGTATACTGTTGTATACCACGAAGTTGCTGACACAAAGAAGGATTGTCTCGACCAGAGATAACTTCAATGAAGAAGGTGTCACTAGGGTCATACAAAGGAATGACGAGGCCTGCAGCTAGTTGACCAACAGAGATGAGCAGGGAATTCTCATCATAAGGGAAGCTCCTGATCATATCTTCTGTCAAAACATCAACATCACCATCAAAGAAGGAAACATCGAAATGAGTCAAGCTAAAAGACTTCTTGATCTTGGCGAGACTCCAATGACGATAACTATCATTTTCAGAAGGACGAAGGTGGTCCAGTTCATAGTTGAGCCCTCTACTTTCTCTTGCAGGAACAAGATCATCACCAGCCATGGAGAGACTTTTTTCAGCATCACCAGATGAGATTGAAGGACGAGGAAAAACCTGCAATGAAGAAGGAACAGTCGGAGTCGAACCTATGACATCATCTTTCGATTTATTGGAGGAAGATTTGGACTTAGAACTTGATGGCTTTCGCGTCATCAGGATTTAAGGAAAGCCCGAAACAAAAGAAGAAGAAGAGCCAACAATCAATGAAATATGCAGAAAGGAAAGTTGTGGCTAAAGAAGATGAAGATCATGTTTCTAACCCATCATTTATAGAAATCACAAAAACACAAACTCCCACAAAACCACAAAAGGCGTGAAGGAAGGGTCCACCATTATTTTGAAAATGGCGTCATAGGCGGAGGTTTTCTTCCATCATTGCCCACGACAATAACTGAAAGAAAAAGGGCAAACTGATAATACATAATTTCGGATAGACACGTGGCGCCATCTTCGAAGGTCGTACATCGAAGCAACATGAGCCGCGAAGGACAGGAGTAAATCCAGGCGAAGGAGTATCTCATCACGAGATGATGAAATCCAAGGGAGGAAATTAAAGGATCCCCAACCTATGATGCTAGGAGGTAGCAGGCACGCCAAGGAGCAGTCACACCGCATTAAATGTTGTAGACAGCGTGACAAGAAATCGTATGTCGGGTGGGGATTGGCCCTACCAACGGTGGAGAACAGAAACCTAGACCAATAAGAAGTTGGCAACGCAAGGATACATCAAGGATCCTCCACATAGCAGTACGATGAGCTAGGATTGGATGAGGAAGGCGGTCACCGAAGGTTGACGATCAAATCAAGGAACATCAAGAGAACGAAGCAACCAAGGATATCAAATAGTGATGCCTGCAATAGTATTATAAATACCCTCTCTCATCAGCAGCAAAGGGGGTCGCGTAATTTGGGAAATGATAGCTATGAGTGAGAATCCTTGGGTTAACACTCTCAAGATTTCATATGACCTCTATCCATAACAAAGTCGAGAAATCCTTATAACTTCTATACTGTGAATCAACTTTTTACATTGAAGTGACTTATAGTGTAAACCAGAGAAAACTTTATTGATTCAGTATAATAGAACATCAGATTTTACCCCCGAGGATGTAAGCACACAACTGCTGAACCTCGTTAATTGTTGTGTCGATTATCATTACACTCATATTTATTGTAGTTAATCTTGTTTGACGATCATCTCCAAGGTGATCCCGTGATTATGGTCGGTAGCCAACTTGGTTCCTAATAACTAACAATAGCACGTTCAAACCCTTGAACAGATCCCTGGTTGTTAACGAACAAAGGCCACCAACGACCTAAGTAATCGATCCTTTAATAACTTTTATTTGTAGTATGGTATAGGAAAATTAGTACCAACAGTTTGGCACTAGAAACAGGGACCAGTCCCTTGTAATTTAAAACAACCAGATTTTGACGGAAATCCCAATCAGTTGAGTTTTTCTTCTTTTCATCACCTTTTGTACCTGGTTATACTCGATTTGGAGGAACATCAAAGATTGATACCACCTTCTGGTGAACTATGGTCTAGGGTGAGAAGCAAACTTGGTTTTAAAAGTAGCAAGTAGGCAACATCCTCCAAATCCATCAAAAAAAGAAAAAGGATTTCTTACTTGAAAAATCACCAGATCGATTTTCAACTAATAGCTCAGGTCCTTGTTGAGAGAAGAAAGCTATCGTTGCCAATTTAGACATACCTAAGGAGATAGCCGGATAACAAAGCTCTGTACGATTGAAATACATACTACCATTGTCTCTTTTGTTCTGCCATGTCAACAGGAAAAGGATTGGAAAAACCCATGACTAACGAAGCAAGGCCGTTGGTTACTAGAAGTCGACAACAACCTACGCTAACACGGAGTAGGTTACAGTCGCTAAGAGCTCAGGGGGAGACGAACCTTAATCTAGAAGAAACAATCAATTTACCACAGAATTCGCACAGGAGCGCAGTAGCAACCCCCAGCGAGCAGTTGGTGAACAGAAATCCCTTGTACGGAATGTTGTTACCCACATGAGAGATGGTTGAAGGAGAATATCTAGGGCAAGATCAGATTCAGCACACCCATATCGAACAGACAGCAAAATCGGTGTCAGTTCACACGGCAACCTCGTCAGAAGAATCAGAAAATGAAATGGGACCCATCATCAACAACGAAGTTAACAACAGAGCCGAAGGAATGAATAAACCTCCTCTAGCAGCACAGTTGGAAGCCTTACTCCAGGATCAGAGAGAGCAGGACGAGGTTCTACATGCCTTAACTCAGGAGAATCAAGCATTGTGGGACAGAGCCGAAGCACGAGAACGAGAATTGCGGACCCGAAGCTATCAAACTAGAGGAGAGGATGAGGTAAACTCAGAAGCGCCCCGAAGCTATTCTTCACTAAGGAATAGGATTCGAGCACCGTCACCCGTATGCATACCAGGAGGGTATCAAGGGAGAATCAACTTACCACAGAGGGAGGTCCACAACATCCCAAGTCATTCAGTTTTGCGCGGAAGACCGTGTCAATCTCAAAGTCACGGAATAAAGTCTCAACAACGATGAGAGATGATAGCCACACCACAGATGGGAGAAGTGGTCACTCAACTAAAAGTCGTCATGGACCAGTTGGCGGACTTGAAATCTAAGCAAGGAGGATACAAGCTGGAGGAAGCCAAACAGGAAGCCAGGATAACACCGCTATCAGTCAGACTTGAACAAAGCAAGATACCACCGAAGTGCCCATTGCCGAATTTCACTTGTTACGACGGAACTACTGTCCCAACAGCACACTTGAAGTACTATCTTCGGGTGTTGGCCTACTGGGATACCAATGACGTGGTGTTATGCCGGTATTTCCCATCCAGCCTTACCGCCATAACATTAGTGTGGTTTGACAATCTCAAACCAAACTTAATTGACTCCTTTGAGGAGTTATCTGATATCTTCGTGGAGACCTACATGTATAACAAAGCTACTAAGGCGGGGCTAGATAGGCTATTTGCATTAGCCATCGGGCCACGAGAAACACTCCAGGCATATACGGAGAAATGGCAAAGGTGTGCCAAGCTATAAGAAGGGTCAACCCGGAGATCAACATCAACTGCTACAAGTTCGGATTGGATAAAACATCTTCTATCTTCGTGGAACTACATGCTCATACACCGGAAACGGAGGGAGAACTTCGCGTAATTCAAGACAAATATATCAGGTTGGAATACATCCAGAAAGATAATCCTCGTGCGCAAGAGCGAAGTACCCCACAAAGAACGAACTCGGTAGAAACTGCACCAGAGACCGGGAAGCGCTCAGCGGAAAGAGACGTCACATCAGGATTTGAGAAGAAACCCAGGTATAAAGACGGAAAGCCAGGGGACAAAGCAAGAAGGGACTATGCAGATATAGTTTATTCAAACTTGACCCTACCACTCTCGGAGATTTTGAAGAAAGAAGGAGGACGACAGGACTTTCCGTATCCATCTACTCGAGGTAAGCAAACAGATGAGACCAAGAACCAGAAAGACTACTGTGAGTATCATCAGACTCGGGGACACGATACCGACACATGCAAGCACCTGAAGAACACGATTCAAAGGTAATCAACCAAGGAGACTTCGGGCAATATGTTTAGTTACCAGGACAGCCGGCAACAACAAACGTGGCGGCATAGTAAAAGACGTTACGACTCCCCGAAGGATACAAGTCACTCAATATGATCACATTCCAGCAGGAGAGCGAACCTTCGCTACCAGGAGATATTTGTAACCATTTGAGAAAAAGAAGGAGAATCTCGGAGCACGAGGTATACAAATTAAATGGGAGATTGACCGACGAATGGGAGGAATGTATGACGACTGCGCTTACGTTCTCTACCAAAGACATCAATCAGGATGTCGAAATGCATAATGATCCTTTGGTGGTTACTCTCCCGATTCATGGGTAGAACGTTTCTAAAATACTAATAGATGGAGGAAGTTCACTCAACGTACTTTTCTATGAACCTTATCTTTGGATGGGGTGGAAGGACGGCCAGATGGATGCATCTACGTAAACAATTTATGGATTCAATAGATCCACATCGAAGCCAAAGGGAGAAATAGTTTTGCAGGTAGATGCGAGACCTATGAAGACCATGACGAGATTCAACATCGTTGATTCACCCTCACCCTACAACGCCATTATGGGGAAACTCTGGGTGCATCGCTTGAGGGGAACAGCGTCAACTTATCACCAGCACCTAAGGTTCTCCACGCCATACGGGGAAATTGAGATCGAAGGAGATCAGCAAGATGCACGGAGATGTGACGCAGCCAAAGCCAAACATCACAACGAGGTACAAGAAGCACTCAAGAAGAATAAAGGAAAGCGAAAGGAAGAGGAGAAAGAGAAAAGATATGAAGAATACAACGAGCAGATCAAGGCGGCCAAAGAAGCATCACTACTCTCAGCAGCGTTGGTGGCATCAACATCGACTGGGGACAAATATTAATTACAGAACGTTACTCTCATAGGACCTCCGAAACAACTATTCTCATCCATCGAGCCAACGATAAGATCAACACTGGAACGTTGCTGAAGGAGGATATGGAAGTAAGGCTAAAAGAGCTATTGAAGGAGTACTTGGATGTATTTGCATGAAAAATGAAGGATATGCCAGGGATAGATCCGTCGGTGGTGGCCCATCACCTTCGGATAAATCCGGACACACCGCCATATAAGAAAAGAATAAGGAAGGTAGCCCCTATATACCACGAAGCGGTGGAAAAGGAGCTCCAAAAGCTGATGGATGCCGGATTCATCAGAGAAGTAATGTACCCAACATGGGTATCGAACATAGTAATAGTACCAAAGAAGAACGGAGGCGTCAGAATCTGCATCGACTTTAGCAATCTCAACATAGCTTGCCCGAGGGATAGTTATCCCTTGCCAAGCATTGACCAACTGGTCGACGCGACTTCTGGCCACGAACTGCTGTCATTTATGGATGGATACTCGGGGTATAATCAAATAGCCCTAGCCGAAGAAGATCAGGAACATAAAACCTTTTTTACTTCGAGGGGTCTATATTGCTACACAAGAATGCCCTTTCGGACTGAGATACGCAGGAGCCACATATCAAAGACTGGTGGACAAGATATTCAAACAATGGATTAGAAAGAACTTGGAGGTTTACGTTGATGACATGCTCGTCAAAAGCCTAAATTACAAGATCATTTGGCGGACCTCGGAGAAATATTCGAAGCCATGAGGAGGTGCAAAATAAAGGTAAATCCAGAGAAGTGTACCTTCAGAGTAACCTCCGGAAAATTCTTAGGATACTTGGTCACCAAAAAAGGTATCGAGGTGGATCCAGAGAAAGTTAGAGCCGTGGTGGAGATGCCCTCACCGAAGAGTCTGAAGGACGTCCAAATACTGAGCGGAAGACTAGCGGCGCTGGGGAGATTCATAGCCATATCGTCAGATAGATGTAAGGAGTTTTTCTCCACACTAAGGAAAGATTGCAGGTTCGCGTGGACAGAAGACTGCCAGCAGGCTTTGAAAAGATTAAAGAGCACCTGGCAACCCTACCAACGTTACAAAGGCCTGAAAATACGAGGTATTAACTTTATACTTGGCGGCTACCAGCTGCGCAATCAGTGTGTATCTAGTTCGAACAAACAAGAAGGAAGAAATACTCATTTACTACGTCAGCATAACTCTGTACCAAGCCGAAAGGAACTACACGAAGATAAAGAAAATCATCCTAGCATTTGTGTTTGCAACACAGATGCTGCGAACCTATTTCAACGCGCATACGGTGAGAGTACTAACGAAGGCACCAATTGGCCAACTCCTCCAAAACTCGGACAAACTGGGACATATAACCAAATGGAATGCACAGGTGACGCAATTCAAAATTATATTCGAACCTCGAACGGCGGAGAAATCACAGGTGTTAGCAGATTTCTTGGCGGATCTACCCCTCAAAGACGAAGAAGAGATAGATGACATACCAGGAGCCGAGGAGGACAAAGAAGATCCTGATGATTTGCTGGAACTAGTCAACTCTCGCAGGTGGGAAGTGTTCGTGGATGGATCTTCCAACAAAGAAGGCGCAGGGATAGGAATCGTAATAACAACCCCAACAGGAGACAAGATCCTACATGCATTCAGGTTAGAATTCGGAGAGTACACGAACAACATCGTTGAGTACGAAGCAATGATCCACGCACTACGGCTGATAATTGAGTTAGGTATCACGAACGTCAGGATTACAAGCGATTCATAACTCGTCATCATGCAAATCGAACTCCAATATCAAACTCTGGATTTATGCCTTACCGTATACTTGAAGCTAGCGCAAGAACACACAGCGAAGATTGAAAAGGTGACGTACATGCACATAACAAGGAAG